>JADWOT020000003.1:736200-760200 GCA_036345935.2 Taenia hydatigena
ACTCCGAATGCGGAATTAGATCCAGGCGAGGCTAAATGCTACCTTCTCACCAGAGTAGTCTTTGCAACAAACATGGTGTACAATGATGACAAATGGAATTGGCAACTTTGAACAAAGCCTGTTAAGATGGTTTAGCCTAATTTTGCAGGAATTTGATTACACGCTGGAAACGCCTTATAAATAAAACAATGGAACAATTAAAGTGTATCATAATGCATCAGAGTTTTGGAGTGCAAGGATATTTCTTCCCGATGCTCTACACGATGTGAATTTATCTCGGGCTTTTAACCATGAATAATACAAATTTTCGAGCGAAATTTAAGCATTCTGTGAATAATAGGCCACCACAACTTTGCAAACTCACTTCATGCAGTAGAAATGTCGCGATACTACGCTTCTTCTTGAAGAGCTCCTCCATGCTGCATGATGTTGGGAGGGGCAGTGACGATTTTGACCTGCTGGACTTTTGAAGCACTTGGAATAGAAAACGGTTTGTGCGCGCATAAGTTGCCAATAAATCGTTGTCTAGTCGCGCTATAGATTGTGCCGACAACTGTCACAAAGTGACCTTCCAACTTTATGGTTCTACGTTTCTATGTGCGAGCTCCTGGATTCCCTTGAAGCTCTTAGTCTGAAAAGTGATAGAAAGTGACTTTAAGACTGCATGCCATGCTCGATTGATGTGATGGGTGCATGAGTGAGGAGCGGTAAGCGAATGCATGACTGATGATATAACTAACTGATATAACTAACTAACTAACTAACTGATATAACTAACTGATGATATAACTAACTGAGTCTGCCTCTAGGTAATTTCATCCTGGCATACTTTCAGCAACTAATTGAAATCAAACGCCTTCGACAATCATCAGTATAGTTGCAGTATTCGTCTTTACTATGTGTGCCAACTAGGCGGACAAATACAAACACGGCTCCCTGGAGGTTTGGAGACCAGTAAAATTGAAAAATGGCTTGTTTTGGAGTAGCAGTAGCCTCTCTTTTCCTTTCTAATGCAAGCCCTTTCCTTTGTTCATTTTGTTTAGTGGTTAAAGCCTCCCATTAAATGATTTCTGTTATAATTTAAGAAATTGGTGCCCAAACAAATGCAGTACTCAAATTCGGCATTTCAGTAATTCCTTCACCCACTGCCATTCCTCCTTAACGAGCCATTTCATGCAATCTTCGTTTAATTCTGTATTATGATGCTAGTCCACCCTCCCGGGTGCAAATGCTTAGTATCTTGCAGTCACCATCACTGCAGTAAGTAGCAAGTCATATTTTACCAATCCTACAGGCATAAATGTTTTGTCAGAAAAAAGTAGCTATTATACAATCATTTTTCTAGTTTCAGCAAAAGTGGGAAGCTCAAAACGATTGCTAGACAGGTTTTAATAATGATTCAACATACGTAATCTTGCAGACTTGGATATGAAACACGACCGAGAATGTGTTCCCCGGCCAGCATTCCCTCCAAAAGAGCGAAGAAATCCCATCCGTCCCCTGATGATCCTTCACAACTAGAATTTATACATAACTCTTAGTAACTCTCAGCACGTTGTTTCCTCCCTAATTGCATAAGACTGGCAGAGAAATACGTGAATCGTCTCTAGAACATTAGATTTTTTTTCAAAAATCGTCCTAATTAGGGTTGGTAGTATGTATAGCGCATCACATCAGTCCACTCTACCTCATTCTTATCTGCAGTGAAATTCCACATGCATTGATTTCGGCATATTTCATATCATTCCATTGTTTCCTTTTAGTGCTCGCTCATTTTCTCCACCACTTAGGCCTCATGCGACTCTGTTTGCCCCAAGTGAGGAATACACGCTGGATAGTTCAGCCGTTATTTCGTCATGCACCCATTAGCATCACAGCCTTTTGACAACAAGACCGTACACATGTCAATTTAATTTGCAATTTGGATGTTGACACAATAGGTTGGCAAACTATTCAATGCAAAGCCACACCCCTGTTACAAGTAAGCAAGCATGTAGGCTGTCAAAGGGTGTAAAATGCTTTTTCAAAGGCAATGAAGACAAAGAGATGATGTTTGGGATCTACCATAGCCTCTGAATGAAGGTAGGCAAAACTCGTTCCCTCATTCACTTGTCATCTGTTGACCCCAGATGACGCAAATATTAATGATTATTTCATCGCTTAAGTTACTTCATGCATTACTGAGTGTTCTGATGTGCTAACACAATGGTTTGTGTGTTAGGTTTTGCTCTCTTCTACTGCCATTCCGAAACGCCTACGAAACAAATGTGTAGTCTGCGGATTGAAATGAATTCGTGAATGTTTAATCACCAATTGGCGATATGTGGATTCTGGTAGAAATAGCAATAAGACTGCCGAACTACATCACTGAAACAATGGACAAGTCTCATCAACTCAGCATGACATTCCAGCAAATATTTGGATCATCAGGTATTTAACAAGGTATACAAAAGGCGAATCACTCACGCAGATTTTGTGGAAGTTGAGAAGGAGTCATATACCATCCCATTTTCAGTGTCCTGTAAATAGGAAAGCATTTTTACAGGAACAATCTCAACTACTCGATTACTTATTCAAAGAACAAATGCATGGATCTAACGACTGTCGCTTCAGTTTTGCGTTGTGCTTCGCTAAAGGGGTAAGAGTTGTTCGTAAACTTGGGTGAAGGTATTGTGTATTTCGGGGTGAGTATCAACTAATACTCTACCACAGCCCTCTAGTCTTCACTGTAAGCAGCCATAACGAAGGCGTCTCTTATAGAAAAAAATACGCACATAATATAATATGGATATAATTTGGCCTCTTTGTTTGTAAAAGTGGATGGTACTTACGGTAGCCTTTTAGAAGTGCAGAATAATAGCGATTGGGTGTAGGGTTCCCTACTTGGCACACAACTTTGCAAAGATTAACTTGTTTTCGCCATAAGTGCTTGCGTTTGGACCCGCACGGAATTCTCTTGCTAGTTCTTTACCGCTTTCCTTAACCTATAACAAAGTAGACCCTTTATGACTGAAACAAAACGCAAGTGAATTTTTTTTCCTGGAAGACTTATGCCTAAATTAAACCATTAAAATGCTTTATTTGGTGGTCAAATTGAATTTCTTGATGTAAAATGCATTTGAGTTGCATCAAATAATCTCCTTCTTCAGATTTTGTAATAAAATACCACGTTTTCTTTGAATTTTGCACTGTTACACAGTACTAGCCAGTATGTGTTTCATAGCCCCGTACATCACCGAAAGTGTGACAGCGTGTGGTGACGCACGCACGTGGATGCGACAACGTGTGGTGGCGAACGCCTCTTACCGATCGGCAATTCTACTCACCAAGTCGGTGACTGGGTGAAAATTTAAATGGCAGGAAGAAATTAACACGTTTGTCTTATTATCTCGATGTCAATCGAGATGGCCGTCAACAGTAGCAATCTGCGCTTTGCGCTGGATATAGTCTCGAGATATGTGTGTGTGCGTAGATACTCATTCGTACGGAGAGCTTACTCGCAAGATGCGTGAATTACATGAAGGCTTTAAAGACGATCCTAGCCATAAAAGATTCTACCTAGTCACAACTGCAGTATTGGTGAGACCGTGTAGAATCCTCAACACGGAGAAGCGCAAGAGACAAAGCTTTTGTGAAATCACTAAAAGTGGGAATATAACTCAAGGCTGCTGTTAATATTGCGACAAAAAAGTACCAGCAATGACGTGATTCAGAACCTCGCAGGTGTATCGGTTGTGTAGGAAACCTCTCATGTTAAAATCTTGCTGGTAAAGGGCTAAGTGTCAACGCGATTTCATTTTATTCTGCCCTGAGCCATCTCAAAATAAGTTGGTCTAGATGTAGCTGCATTGTAGAATTAAGGAATTAAGGGGAGATTAAAATGCATTACAGTCTCACTAAATGAAGTGTTTTACTTGCACAACAGTGATTTCTCTTCTCTTAGCCGCCTAGGTATTGCTTTAAAATCTTCTTATCTATAATTTGGAGCATATGCCTTTTAAAGCCATTTCAATTCACTTATGATCCGATCTGCCATCGGGATCATTTCCGCCAACACATTGGCCTTCCTTATTTAATGAGGCCTAGCTGAAATGAGGCAACGCATTGAGAAGCTTGCAATGTTGGAGAAAGGAGTAAAACACAATGAACAAGGTGCCCCGCAGAGAGCAGACAGTCGTCAAATTGTTTATTTAGCACCTTGATCTAAATTCATCGTCTTCCTTCACTTCGAGCGCTACTTCTGTCCCCATACCTGACTGTGAAGCTGGACTATAGTGCGATGCAATTTTAAAACATCTTGCGTAGGATTTGCGTACTAGAACACTGAAGTCAAACTGGAGTGGCATGTACTGCCTCGCAGCTCTGAATGATCAGAGAGTCTATATTTAGCAAAACTTGTTGCTGTAAAAAGAAGACTTTCAGTTCGTAAAACGTGATAATTTTGTAAATAGTTCTACTAATTTAATACTGATTTTCTTGATTTGATAACGCATTAAGCTTTGCTTTAACGTGCAAAATTTTGATCCTTTCTACAGCCTTTTTTCCTCAAAGGTCTCGAAATGGCTGACGCCCACGTAGCAGAGAAGGAAATTAGTGTGCCCTATCATAGTCCTATCTTCTCCTATCTGGTGGATGATAGAACTCGTGCACAAGTTTGTTCACAAATTTACTGGCAAACGCGACGAGGCAGGTCTGTTTTAAGAAAACACTAAAAACTGCATTGGACTTTGGTGAGAAGAAAAAGGGCCTAGTAATTCACGTGGATTGACAAGTTCCCAAGGCACACACCGTCGTCACTGCTATGAACTGAAGGAGGAACTCGTGAAACTCCTGATAAAGTCATAGCTTGGGGACACTAGCTTTTGCAGGATACTGGTACTTGTGCGAAAATCCTGTGTACACTTCACAGTGTCCACAAATATTCCTCAGTTCAAAAATCTGAGGCTTGCCTAGCGTCAAAATAGCATTCTGCCTTTGATAGGACCAGGAAGATGAAAATGTTACGATAAAATTGATGAAGGGTGCAGAGACGAAAAAGGGGCATTTTCTGAGTCGGGTTAGTAGCGGTGTCGAAATCCGATTATAGAGCGAAAATGAAGCGTAAACAAATGGGAGTCGACATTTCAACGCCAATGCTTTGCTGGAAATGAGGAAGTGCTGAGGAATAAGTGCATACACGTGGTATGAGATTAAGAGAAGAGAACCCTATAATCTGCTTATTAATATCCCTTTCACGCTAACTTATAATAGACGAAGTGTGCCATAAGTCGAAAGGTTTCTTAATGCAGCAAATGGAGGATCAGCATGTCACGTTGGTTGAAATTGCAGTCAAACTGGCAAGGTGAAGGAGCCATATCTGCATTTCTACTCTTATAGAAGAAAGTGAAAATGGACAAAAATTGTTTTCAAATAACAGGGTTAACTAGGTAAATATACACAATTACACGATTACTTAAAAACTTAATTAGCTGACTTTACGCCAGTTACTCTGAACCACTTTACATGTGAGGAAGAAATAGACAAAGGGGAAGGGACGTACCGACAGGGTGAGTCCCATTAGGCAGTGGTCTTTGCATGCGACAGATAAATTTAATCGTGAATCCACCAACCGCCATCACGTTCAGAAGCAGGAGTGTGAGCATCCAAGTAAACGATGCAGGTAGAAACGTTATTGCTAATCCGATAAAAGTATTCGTAGAGGCATTTGTGTTTATGGAGAAGAGATGGAAAGCCAATTCAATACCAATATGGAACTGGCTCTAATGTTTGTTAAACGACAACGCTTATACAGGTTCAACTATCACTAGAGGAGTAAACGTTTTCCCGATGGGCCCTGTTCGGGGTTGTCGAGACGGTGATTGTAGGTAAGACTGGTACACGGAGACGGAAATTCTAAAGACTAGCAAACACACTGCCTTCAATCATCTTTATCGCTTTAATTAGCCCAGTGAATGTAAAGTGCTGCAGGTGAGGAAGATATTTGACTGAATTTTATGTGGCAAGCAATTTCTCAGGCCTTTTGCCATTTATACTTTGTTGAAATGAGTTGAGTGGATTTGAATAAGCTTCCACTAGGTGACCTACATAGCACCAGCATTTGCTTTTTTCGTTTAGCGACAAATGCAGTGAGTTTTGAATAAATTACTGTTTTCGGAATTACGTAATGTATTATGAAAACCTATTATAAGTTTCTCTGCAAGTATACAAGAGTAGAGTACTTGGAAAATGGTGGGTTGCTGTAAATACTATAGAAGAGGATGAGACCGAAGGATTGATGAGGTATAGAGCGTTCTAATAAAACTGCGACCTTTAATACAACATTTTGGAAAGGGGACGCTATTGAGAGAATGTCATAACTAGTGGCATTGGCTTGGCGTGCCCTGTTAATTTCAAAATAGTCAGCATATGTGCCGTGATCTGTGTTAGCTTTCACACCGTCAATCGATGTGCAAGACCATGGTGGTAGAGTGATCGTGTGTATGATTCAGGTTTCGGTGGGAAGCTATCCAGAACCTTTAATTATTCGAAAGCATGCAGACATTCGACAAAGAATCCGTGCTACCGCCAATTCTTTGCCGTTTAGCGGCAAGGCGTCTAAGCAACCCAAAATGAGGAGGTTTTTTCTATGTACAAGACTAATTGGCTCTCATGGCCGAATATTTGCCATTAAAACCTCGATCCTGGATAAAATGAACCATGTACATCTTGGTCTCTTAAAATCTCACGAAAGACGATGACAATGATCAATCACGAAAGCATAAATAGCCCCTTTTCAGTAAGTTAAACTGTCATAGTGCAGTTTAACTCCAGAAAAGTAAGCAAGAAAGCAATTGAATTGGGCCTTCATTTTCAAGCTCTGTCTAAACATCTTTATCATTCAACCAGAAGCCTAGGTTTTCAATTGAATAAGTCTCTCAGATCGATGGTCGTGCAATTAGGTGCCAAACGGTGAAGGTATTTAGACTCCTTTGGTTCCCCAGCAGCTTATATTGCCATATAAATACAATTGGGCTGCTTTATAAGGCTCTACTAGATGAAGCGTTATGAAAGCCCGGCTGGGCTAAACAAAAGTCATATCATTTTTGACTGGGTCGATTATGCGACTGCCTTCACATGTACGGAATTCAGTAGGGTGTAAGTGGCGTCAACCTTTTGCCAGTTTTGCAATTGTCCAATCAAAACTGATCTTAGCGAAAGTCCGTACACATCATGACTCTTAATAAAGATAACTTTGGAGACAGCCACGAAGTCAGTCCCTAGCCAAAATCTCCTACAGTGTTTATTATTTCAAGCGATTCATGTAACAAGACGTGCTGTTATGGCGTCCCAAGCTAGGCAACGTCGTTTATCCTACGATAGCCATTGAGTGTAACATCTCCGATGTGTAAAACATGGAAACAGACTTACCAACACTTTGGTCTCATGTCTTGTAGAAAGTCATTCGTTGTATGAATATGGCTCACTACACCTTCATCACGATAAAACTATCATTATCATTGACGATTTGGTAATGAGACAATTGTGGGAAACTCACGGAAGCCAACTAATGGCACTCTTCACGACGATGGTGAGAGCGCATTTGATGTAGACTTCATAGAATACTCCAAACATACCAGTCCAAGCTGGCTATCAGAACTGTGAACCAAATCGAGGCATTACTATTGGCGAGCAGATGAGTCGCATTTCGCAACACCCACAATGTCATTCAAATGACTCGCATATTGCACACAACGGCAGCAAGTCGACAGACTGCAATTTCTGCATTTGAGGGGAATGGCAAACCACTAAAAGTGCTAGTCACAGGTTTATCCGCAGGAAGTCTCGGCAATTAGATACTCACTTTGTTTTAGGTGCAAAGTTATGTAGGCAGTAAACTGCAAGCAATATCTCAAGTTCTTGCATCTAACCTGCGACTGACACAGTATCAAGTTCGGTTTACTGCACAAAATCATTTAAAAGATTCGCTTCAAGAGGCTTAAATAGAGTTGAGTTTTGATTGAGATAGCCAAAATTTGGTGAGAGGAAGGAAGAAAGGATGAGAGACATTGACGAACTCCGTTAGGCAACTTTTTGTCAGAATACTCGGCTCCTGCTGACCCTGAGTTCGATGACACTCAAGTTAGCTGAACAAGAAATCCATGCTTGGTAAATCAAAATAAGGATTATTTTCAGTTAATGACAATGCTGGCTTATAAGACCCGCTTTTATCCGACTTTTAGCATGAGGAAACAATGGTAGCGTTGGGACCATGGTTACCTGTGCACACCCCTCCGACCTCGGAACTTCAGCTGGCACCGTCAAGGTGCTACACTGTCCCACTGGTAAGTCAATAATGCTGATTGCTCAGAGAGCCTCCCATGAGCGCACCGTCGAGAAAATGGAATGACATGAAATGAGGCTACTAAGACACCATTTTTACAAACATCTACTGTTGTAAGCAGGGTGGAAATGGGCCCATTTAGAAATGATAAATTTACTCACAATGACGAGTCTTAAGTTAGCGCATAAAAAAGAAACCTTATATGCCTAGAAAATGACGCAGCTTTATGCACATAGGCGGGATATAGGAGGCCAAATCATTCTGCGCAATTGTTCAAGCTAATGGCAATATCTCCTAAAATATCTTGCTGTTGAAAACCGGTTTACATGAAATTCAACATCATATTTTTATTGTCGATGAGCAAATTACAAATTGCTATCTTTTAATCACCTGTATTTAATTGAGAATGCGCTCATGTGGCCGTCACCTACCATAAAGGCAAAATATTTCGACCATCACCTCTCTTCTCCTTTCATTTAATCTATTCTAACCTGCTACACTGACACACCAGATCTTTTAAATGAATGTGGTGATACGTCTGTTCACTACTTCTCACCTCAAACAGGTAGGCGACTAAGTCAGCCAGTTGGTCAGTCAACCAGTCAGACGACTAGCTTTGTAAAGTGCACTGTATACCTTCACAAACTGGAATAAAGAAGACAAAGTATCAAGGATTAAAAACCACTGTCAACCTTGAATGTAGGCAAATGTTACTCGTTGTCTCAGCTACTTAATTTTTGAAACCACCCAGCGATCTACTTCACCACTCAGGCTACATTATCCAATGCTAAATGTTCTAAGTGCTTGATGCGCACATTTCCATCTACCTTTACATCAGTGTTCACATGCGATCCCCGTTTTTAGCAATTATAACAAAGGTCTTGCAATTTGAGATACTTTAGGCGATCCCCCTCCCAATACCAAAAGCTAACTTTGACACCATCCAATTTTGCGTGATAAGGTCGATCATTCTCTTTATGGCTTTCTGGTGCAGTCCAAGAAACCTTTTATTTAGAATCCCGCAGCCGAATCCAAAGTGTACAGCTCTCACTTCTTTACCAATGCAATAATTATTCAAAAATCGCTCTTATCTAGAAATAAACGCAATTGATTGTTTGTGTAACATTTTCCATAACAGAAGAGCATAATTCAAGTTTCATTGTGATTATATATGTAGCTACATGTCTGGCTATGGCAACACCATCACTACAGGGACACTTGCTCATCCGCAATCCTGTCTGCGAACTCCATGGTGCATTGTTTACATTAGCTGGCTTGTGCACTTCATGTGGGCCGTCGTTATTCTACGATGAAAGCAGCATAGAAACTCCTTTAGAGTGCTTATGCTTTAATGCTTTGTTGGAGTGCCTTGAAGTTTTCAGACACTCTTCTGTATGCTTCGATTTGATTAAATCTAACCCAATGTCCCACACATAAAGCGAAAATTTGTGTGACTGCAGTCAGTTCTCACTTAAAGAATCTTAAATCCACATGAGTTAGGTAAAAGTGTTTGGAGCACTCTGGATTGCATTAATGTGTCTCCAGCGTGTAAAGCCGAGACTAGCTTCGAGAAATCTAGTACGAATGCGGCATCAACTACGTTTTGTATAACCGGGGTTATAAACACTAATGAATTGCATCGACCTCTAATATTCCGTATAACACGAAAACGCTAGTTTAGAAGATGCGTGAGAGTATCATCGCAAGATAGTCAACATGGCACCGTAGTGTCACCTTTTACACGTAGCGTAGAACGTATAGGTAATTAGCTGTAAACGGGACAGGATAGACTGCTTATAGACCTTGTATGGCAATTTTATATTTCTTGGTAAGGCGTTCCACTCGATTCTCCAATCATGGAACAGTCCGTAAGAGCGCATACTCGAGCTGAAAATTTGAAGTAAATAGACATAGCACATTCCAGAAAACTATAATTTTATTAAAGGTGAGGAAAAAGAATTCAGATGTTGCCAAAACTTGATTTTAAATGCATAAACAGTTAATCCATTAAGCCTACGTAGGAATGAGGTGCAGTAGGAAACTAGGTTTGGCGATTTTTCTCTCAGATGTAAGGAACAAATTATGTCAAGGCATAGTTATGCTCAAACGAAGATTTTACATCACAAAGTGCAAAATTTAAATATCTTTGCTTGCGGTGTTCAAACCTTTTCTCTCGTTCAAAATGAATGTAAATCATCGTCTGCAAGAATTCATTGCCACTGCGCAGAAAAGCTTATGACGAATTACATTCACTACAAGAAAAAAAAATTCAATTAGATTCATCTAAGCCTAACATTGCCAGATGCTTAACTTCTGAACTTAAAGTTATTAGATCGTAGTGATTAATACAACTCACAGGACATGAAAATCAAATGAAATGCCCATGATTAAAGCGTTTGCCGAGAAAATTATCGAGTGCGAGGTCTGTTTAGGGTAAGAAATGTTATTACTAATGAGTGCATTCATTCACCTTTTTTACCCAGTAGAGGTTAGTGGAGTGGAAGGCGATGACTTGTAGACGTAACATTACGCGAAGGTCACCGTACTTTCACAGACTTTCGCATGCTCATCACACAGATAATCGCCGATCACGTGGTTGGTTGATAGCTGTGGTTTGGAGGAAAATACACCATTTTCCATAGGTTGGCATTGCCTGAATATCTTTATGGCGGCCACTGATCGTAAGGAGTGAGGCAATGCCAAGAATTCTTTTTCTTAGGCCTATCAAATATTGCGCTATTAAGCATTTTTGCCTTGTGTGGTTGAATATTCGAAGTCGGGATTTACGAGTCTGCAACTATGGAACTGCACACAGAACACAAACTATATGCTGCAAACAATTAGCCAGTCGCCATTCCGAATGATTGGCTGCAATTGTAAATTGGTCAAAATCATAAGAGAGAAATTCTAGCGATGCGAAATCGGTTGCAGAAAAATGTATTTCGGTCCAAGTTTTTTAGGCAGAGATTCTCAAATATGTTTTCTCGCGCAACGTAGGAGCTACATCTTAAAGCAACAGCATTTGGACTTTTGAGAGGTAATTTTGAATTAACCATGTTTGTTTTAAAGTGTTCAGCATTTTTTGCCATGAAAACGGGTCAATACGGAAAGAATTTGGACAATTTATGAGGCAACGAAAATCACAAGGGAACCATCATAACACATAAAGAATAGCGCTTCAAATGTATAATTAGGAGTTTCCATTCAGTCACTTCAGAGTTGCCACGTAAAGCAGGACCTCTTATTCTGAGTTTTGTTACCTAGCTGGACAAAACTTCAAGTCTAATCAAGCTGCCAAGAGGGATACTGACGTTGGTGTCAAGCATCGCCTCAATCGCGTCGAATGTCGGCGACTGGCACGGTTAGCTCGTGGGTGCTTCTCGCAGCACTGATTACGTTGTGATGCCGGAAGGAGAGGTCTACCAAGGGGCGCGTCGGGGATGACGATCGAAAGAGGAGGGGAGCAATGTAATACTTCTTTTGAACTACCGGTTTTGGTCAGGGTCACAGAGGTGGCCATAATGCTCAGGCTGCGTAGGCTGGCCTCTGGGCCATGCCAGCAGCTCAACTCTTTCTGCCTGTTGAAAATATATATTCCGCTCAAGTAGTTTACCTTCTCTTGCCTTCGGTGGAGCCTCGGGACGCTACACCCAATACTTAAATGACCTGGCTCACCATGCCTATCTGCATGGCGACTAAAAGTTCCACCAACGAGGCTTATCAAATAATCGGACAAGTTTTTGTTTTAGGCATCATGGAAATGATTAAGGTAGAAGAATACCATCCGTTCCTTGCAAGCAAAGCTTCTTGTTAATTTTAAGAGCCTAAGTGCCTAATAGAGGTTGCTTTCTGGAATACTGCTGAGGTGGTAGTAGTGATTTCATTGACTTGAATTTGCCCACTGATTGCTTTACTAGCAAAACGTCATCACTCATATCAAAAATTAAACTCCGCAGCTTCTAATTAGAACTCCAACGAAAAAACAGGCACATGCCTAAGTATTTTAGTTCGGTCGCGGGTCGTTTTGATTCGTTAATCCATTTCAATGTCTACAGGTACTTGCGCGTACAAAAGGTTGGTGTTTCACGCGTGTGACCCCTCACCATAAACTTAAGCCGAACTCTAGACCTCATAGTGTGCAGCTTTAGCAAACGCCGGTTTGCACCACTCAATCTTACCGCCAGTCTTTTACGCAAGCTCCAAGTTAAGTAAATGTCAAAGTGCTGAGACTTCAATTTCTGCCCTACGCTTGAATCCTATGCTAATCTTAAACGCAGTCACAATTAAAATGTGGTTTGACTAAAACGAAAAAATGTCGAATTAAGAAGACTAGATAATGCACCGCATGCAGTTCCAAAATTTTAACCCAAATCTCCTGAATTGCTGCCTTGCTTGAGCGTGGATGAAGTAGTAAGCTTCAATTCAAATTCTTACAACCAAGTTGTAGCATACGGTAAAAAAGGCATTTCTTCTCAGTGCCTCATACGCATGATAAACGCGTTAAAATCCGCAACTTCTGAGTGTCGGCCCATTGGTTGCCGATGCCGCGCAGGTCCAAAAGGTGATTTTTATTGGCTCCCTAACGTGTGTCCAATCAGTGCAGTGCTAAGTTGCCCATAAATTTGTCCACCAAAGTCTCCTCTGTCAATCCTTGGCGCGGTTGAACACAGCAGGTTGTTCTCGTTTATCGTAAAAATGTATTTCCCGTTCAATAATGCAATTGATTTGCCTTAACCTTTCACTAGCAAATAAAATATGATAGGTTTGATTTTTTAGGGAGTATTTATGCAATGGAATAGTAATACATGATTTGCACGACTGCATCACCAAAATCTGCCGTCATTTACATCGAAATAGTATTGCTTGGCGACCTCAGCATTGACATTAATCAGTTGACACTTATCAAATTTTACAGACATGAATGATTCAATTACCATCTTCGAAGAAATGAACTACTGGACCCTGCAGAATGAAACGGTGAATGGGCATAGCTACACCCCTGTTTACTCTGAAGACGACTACCCTGAGTTGTTCCAAAGTGTCGAGTGGAAACATGTTCCTTTGGAGGAAAGTACGCCCTATAAAGACGAAGACAGATACACTCTTGTGGACTACACTGATGCAACACAAGCAGGTATTCTGATCAACGACGCTAATTAAGATGCTTGATCGTGCCAACTTTTATAATTTTGGTTTATCCTCAATCCTTGGAATTATGAAACACAAATCATATCCTTCTATATCTTTGCCTTGCCTTACTGTCCAAAACGCAGCTAAAGATGGGGATCATTCAGGAACTCCTCCAAATTTTGTTAGAGATTAATTGTTTGTGTACAATTTTCATTTTAGATCTAGAAGAGGAGTAACAACTGGATGCTGCGGTATTTTGTGGCATTTTCACATTTCTTATCAACTTTACTTGTTTCGAACGCTTTTCGTTTTCTTCCTTGTTTTAAATGGAAGGGATTCAATCAGAAAATAGGTGACGAATGTTTCGGTTTGTGGTTTTAATGCCGTCTGTATGAGATTCTTCACCTGACAACTTTCAAGCCAGTTTTTCTCACCTGAAAGGGACTTATTAACGACTTTCATTTAAAATGCAGACGCTTTTAACAAAATAAGTAAGTTTAGAGCATATAACGGATTCAAGGACATCAAAGCCCATAGTATGGCTGGATTTATGGGTAGAATTGAGAAAGCGAAGCCATGAGCTTACATTTGCGGAGTATGTATAGGCAGTGGCTGCGCTTTTATCAGATTTGAAAATGCTTTCATAGGGTTGTGCTACTTGTGGCTTAATATTAATTTTATTGCACGTCCGTTAATCCAACACACCTTTGCCCCCTAAATGAGTGATGCAAACCAGTATCAGTAGCTAACTGCTTACTTTACTCGGCTTCATGTCAAACGCATTATTGGTACCTGGTGATAGTTATTTTTTGCCAAAATTCTAAAATTGAAGCTATGTCTTTTTAACCATGCAATTAAGCATGTATTTTGTCCTTGACTTTTGGCAAAACAAACCCGATGGCGCAGGTAGTGCTACTTATGAATTGGCAGTAGCGTTTATGCGCAAATTTAGCAACGATTACTACTGGCAGTAGCTGGTGCCGTGACCTGAGTGCTGGTAGCATCATGGAGAGTACTGTGGCTGTAGCTTGATATCGTGCAAACGCTGTGTCCCGTAAAGCATTATCAAAGTAACATTGTAGGGAAATGCCTTTTTGCCATGCTTTTAAGTAAGTAGTTTTAAGCCCAAAATGTAGAAGAACAACGCAATCAAATAGAGGAGAGGATGTGCCACATCACAGTTAATTTTATAGCCAAGGACATCTCTTCTAAAAATAAAATGGTATCGTTAACAGCAGCATTTATAAAGACAATTTTCTATGGAAGTTTTAAAACCATTGAAATATAATTGCATAGAAATCACTTAATTAAAGCAGCAAGGCTTTTCAATCCACATTGCTAGCTGAAATGTGGTCAATTAAAAATCCCACACCCCAGATTCCTTATAGCAAAACTGCTGACACCTGGGGAATTGCGTTCTTTAATGCGAGACAGGCGGGAGATATAAATGATTGCTTGAAGCGAATGCGAGCCCGCTTTTATGTAAAATTCATGATGACATTGAAATTCGTAAATTCTTAGTACAGCAAAGGAAACTATGCAAGAGTCTGCTTTATGTCATGCTACCACTTTTCGTGGGTAATATTGCAACACTCTATTATGGGAATAATTAAAAAGTGCATGTTTTGGTGCCTAAAAACAACCGACAATATATTGCCATTATTTCTAAAATTATGCCGAAACTCAGAACATCACACGTGGAAATGCGTGGTGACGACTTTAAGCCTGAAAATTGCAGTCAACAATGTTGTAAAAAGTTCGCTGTCTTACTACCTTAACATCATCGTCAATTCTTTTCGAATTGCGAAACCGAACAGCTTACATTTCTCTGGAATAATTTAAGCATAATACATTTCGGATAGCAAGCATTGTTGCCATATTTCGACAAAAAATTAAAAATCGGCCCAGTTTACCCCTTTTATACTTGTGTATCAATTTGACAATAATCAAGGTCAAGTCGCTTTAATTTTATTTGGTGCCAACTTTTCGTTATGAATTTAGAACGGGTTAAGTAACAATAACTTCATCAATCAGCGAATTGCTAGACAACTCAGAAATAAATTGCCTCTAGAAGAATTCTCTCTAATAAGTGCAGGTTTCGTTTAACTAATCGCACTCAGGAGCTTACTCCTTAATTCGAAGAAGTGGACATTTGTAAGTGAATGCGAGGAGAAGCTAACCGTGTCAGCCAAGACTGTGCTCAACGAATCCGTTATGGGTACATAAGGATGTGATTTTGTTAATTTTACTAAACCTGCTTTTTTTATAGATTTAAACCATGATGCGCAAGGAAGCAGACATACCCTTATGTCTATGCTCTTGAAAACGAGTAGTGCTGTCAAACGTTCAAGTTAGGCAGATGACGGTCGGTTAAAAGTAATGTAGAGGGTCACCTTTAGCGTATCATGTTGTCTAGTCTTACTGAAGGTTGGACATACTACTTATTTTATTACAGTAGTTATTATTTACTCGTTTCGGTGCACTGTTTTATACTTTTAACACCACGCCAATCTTTTGAATGACTGCTTTTGAATTTTGCGATAATTAAATCTGAACTTTGCCCAGCTTTGCTAAATTTTGTTATTCGGCTCGAAACGGCTTTTACTTACGAAGAATAGAATGGGAAATTTCCAGTATGAATAAGACCGTGTCTGGACGCATATTTAAAGCAAATAGTTTCTCTGCTAACCATTCAAATAAGCCTTTCCCAAAAGGATTTACTTGAGTTAGCAAAAATTAGTAAGCCGCAAAAGTCGGTGGCCTTTTATTGTGACGTAATCGTCCTTATTCCGGTGGTAAGATAAAGCTTTTCTTTCTGCAACGCCAATTAATTAGCAAGACACGGCTTTGCGTGCAGGTATTCGCAGATATAGGTTTCGAATAAAACCAGTTAGGCTGAGAGGCGCTTGTGTTTTAGCTGTAGATTATGATGTCTGCTTGTGCACGAAAGTCCTTACATGGGCTTGCTTACACCAACATAATTATTTTAGACGAGTAAATTTATTGGTCCCGGTTTTGATGAAGCCTGAAAAATCCTTACTCCTAAGTTACCGTTATAAACGTTGTGTAGTGCTTCACCATTTTACAATTAAGCCATCGAGTTTTCTACCTTAGCACTATAGTCATTTACTTGGCTTAAACATCCATGCGTAAACGAGGGGTCATTTTCAAGGTGACAGCATAAATGGAAATGGAGAGCGTCTGTTAGGCCAGTAATGTTAATCAGAGTAAAGGATGCAAACACACACGTAAAAAATCTTTTCATAGCTTTGGCTTTGCGGAATGGGTTCGTTGGTTTAAGGGAAAGGGAGGAGGGAAGCATGCTGTGTGTTTGCCGGAAATAGAGCTTTTGGATGTGTTAATAACAGCCTGTGTGATAATCCTGATAGCAAAGGAAGTAAAAAGGCCCAATTCAGAAACTGTAGTCGCCACGTAATGCAGGCATCATGTCATTCTCTGCAATACATTTTTTGATAGACTGTGTCGGCTTTGAAGCAGTTCATGTGAGGGCCTGTTGATTGTAATAGTCTAAAATTACGCCATCTTTGCGATCCTATACGTAGATTATTTCACCGTGGTCATATATTTTTGCCTTAGTCTTAAGAAATAATATGCTAGCTGCATGTAAAACTGCGAAATTAGAAAAGCTGTGGTACTGAAGTAGAGCAAGGGTAGTGTTACATAAAGATGGCATATGAATTAAGAGAAAATTAAAAAGTTGAATATCGGACGACTCACATAATTCCTCTAGAAGTTGAGGCAAATGCCATTATTCCATGGTGGCCCATCCTTGAGTCTGAGGACGTGTGAGACATAAGTGACAGCATGTTTATTAGCAGACGTCGTCTCACGCGTACTAGCGCTGTGTTACTGAGATACTGGAATCGTGCACCTAACAGATGGCCAGTTGTATGCGTCCACAATAAAATAAGTGCGGTTTGTAGATGTAATCAGTTATATAGATGAGGCGTGACGCCTGATTTGAAAAAAGTGTGTTTACATTTAGAAATGCGAACCAAGCACTTGCGTATGGTGCGTAGAGTCTGCTTATACTTTTGCCACAGTTAATGTTCAAAGTTAGCGGTGAATGTCGCAGGGAACGCATATGAATCACGTCTGTTAGCACTGGTTTCGTGTTGCAAATCTTTCTTCTGTAATGTTTTTATTACATTTATAATGAAGCATAGCCTATCCGTATGATCTGCCTTTGTGTACATCGGCCAAGACGAAGTGAAGACATGAAATCCCCTTTAAGTTTGTCTTTAATTACGTCTGCGTATTGCAAGAGTCTCCACCACAACACGGCAATGTGACTTCGTCCCTAAATTGTAACGGCATGAATGCTGCAGGAGCACGAAGCGCTTGGTTTGTTTTACCACAAAGCCGATGGAGGTAGACTCGTGTGCATCATAAACATTTCGTCACACGATGACCATCCCGTTTAGAGATATTCTCAAAACTTAAGTTTTAGCTATAAGTCCACGTTTTGCCAGGAAGTCTTTCACTTTCCTAGCTCCATTAGAACCATAAACCATAACATCAACCAACCTTATGAAAAGCAAATGCCGCAATGCTGCCTCACAGTGGTAAATAAGTGGTAGGTAAAAGGTGTAGCATTATCTTCTTACTTGGCAAGTAAAGGGCGATATCGTGTAGTTGACGTCATAAAAATTAATGCTCTTCATTCTCATCGACTTGGCTCACATAATTTTCTCTCTTTTTGAAGAGAGGGAGGACTGTACCTGTTTGCTTAGTTGAGACGTGCATGAGAGATTGATAGTTTAGGAATTAAAGGAAACTCCAATGCACACCAGACAACCAAATTACACTGTAATGCATACTGACAAAGATTAAAGGCACTGCGAAGCAAATTACCAATTTGAGGTCATTGATACATTTAAGCACGCCTTGGTAAGTGTTTACTTAACAGCGCTTTGAATGACCACATTTGTTTATATATATGGGTGAATGTGCGTTGATGCCGATCGCCTTAACGTAGCCTTAGTCGGTGATGGTGGAGGATACAGTTGCAAGTGTAACATTTGATAACTTTATGCGCCAGCTAGCCATCCGGTAGATCAGTCTGCAAAACCACACCCGATTTGCCGCAATTGGTCTGATCTGTTTGGATAGAACGGTAGGATGCGAAGTGACGCAGTATCACGACGACATACTTGCTACTGGACAGTCAAGACGGTGTAAAATTCCTATACACACGGGCATTCCATCATAGCTTAATTGCTTACAACGCGATCCCAAGTCTCAAAGACAATCTGTGACAATTAGCTGTGCAAAAAGCTAATAAATCTTGGATGGACTGTACTCTACAGCTGCAAAGTCACCATCCTCTTTGTTGTGATACTTTATAGCTTAAAAGAAATGACCTGCAAGAGCTTTCACTCCCGAAGTCCAGAAACCGACAAGCCCAAATTTACGCTTTTGGAAGCTATCCGACCTAAAATGGGGATGAGTTCTAGGCTCCATCTAATGACTTAAACCAAGTACACCTGCGTGTTAAATATGAGCAAGATACGCATTTAAAAATCGTGACAAATGTTTTCTTTATTGTAATTTGTCCAAGATTAATATGCTTAGTTAACTCATCGAAACACTTGTGTTAGTGCAGGAAATGAACATGGCACATGATTGCTTAAATTGTCTCCCTTGCTTAAATGATTTGCTTTCAAAAATGTCCTCATGGGACGTGCTTAAAGTACTAAATGGGCTGCAACTCTGTTGTGCAATGGGTGTCCTGTGTCCAGTGGCAAACGATGAGCACAGACGATGGCATCAGTGGTCAAAGCGGGTAAACGCATGTAGCAAGGGTACTAGAAGCCACCTCTGGATAACGGACGCATTGTCACGGCCATGTGCTGCAGTAGAGAGGATTAGAAGCTAGTTTGAATCCATTTAAAGCTCAAGAGAAGGGGATAAATTAGGGGGCATGATCTGCCTTGCATACAGTATAGAATAATCGAATCTTCGAAAGAACACCTCAAAGAAGAGGTCAGTAAAAGCGAATGACATGGTTCACACGCAAAGAATGGCTTTGTGGTGGTAGCGGTCTGATAGTCAGGCAGTTGTTCATCAGTTGGCTTATTCTACCCCATTGCGATCAGCGAGTTGAAAGGTACCCATTTTGACGTGTGTTCGTGTGTACAATTTCCAAGTGATTAGTGGCAATATTTTACTGAAACTGTATCCACGTCTGGGGTCGGTAAACCTGCTGCAGTTGAGTCCAACGCACATTATGTGCATCAGACGAAGCTTTCACCATCACCTTTTCCAATGGACCAGCTGACTTACTACGATGCCGCGACATCTTAACAATGGAGACTCGTCCACCTGTTTATTGGACAGCTCATACACCGTCTGATAAGGAGGAAGATTGCAGTGCGAACAGATCACTGGGCATTTTAGTTGGTTAGAAACAATGGAGGAGATTTACATTAAGCCTGCACGCTGATGTAGGGAGCTACGGCGGTACGACTTCTCAGTTTAATACAGGTAATGTTGTAGTGCAGATCGTACTTTTCAGCGAATTTGCTACTATTGGAATAAAATGCAGGTGCGGATCCCGGAACAGCTCTAGTATGCAAGAGGTGCTTGGCATCCACTTGTAAACTCGCGGTGGAGAGGACGACTTCGTCCATGTAGGCAGAGAGGCAGATATGGATAGAATGACTGGAACGCTTGAAGGACGGAACTTTATGATACCAAGATGACTTTGGATCTCCTAAGGACCTGACTCTCCTCAGCGCATTATTGCAGTCAGTACACGAAGAGTCACCTGAGCAACTGGGCTGCATGGACAAAAGAAAATGCCGAATGTCACTAGCAAGAAATAATAATGGCCCTCGCTACTCCCAAAACGCAGTTGACTTGCGCCGAACCAGCGTCGCTACCCGTCATTTTAATAGGCCTTACCCCACAGTGATCTCACCCAAACAAATAGTAATTATGGGCTCTATGTTACTCTGTTACTCACCAAGGGAGAAAATTGGCATACTTTTACGATGACAGACTATCATACGAAAACATTGGAGGTGAAATCCATGAGAACACAGGAAGTTGAGACGGTCACTTCAGGTTTCATTTACTAATGTATTTGCCAGAATTGACTGCTTGAATCAATTATGATAGCCATCTTCTTGCTAACTTTTTTATATAAATCATTAAAAGGGCCAGAGGATACCCAAACTTCTTAGATCAGGGATAGTAAAGAAAAGGAGGAAAGAAAAGAAGAAAGCTTCACACCGGTGGCAGCACCGGTGGACCTCTCTTCCCTCAAAGATGATATAAACTTTTGATATTGGATAAAAACCATTAGATTTAGCATCCACTCAAACCTCCAGTGGCAAAAATCCCGCTTCCGCAAGGGTTATTCTAGGTGGCAATAGCAGCCGAGGTCTCTCATGGCCCCAATACTGACCAATGATATAAGGCATTAGCCAAGCTCGTCATCGACCAGTGAGGGCAGCCTCTGACACCGTCTTATAAGCCCACAGCGGAACAGGTGGGCTCCTCCAGCAAGTTAACCAGATGGATATGGCAAAAGGCTCAAAACTCTCCCTCGAGGATGAGATTTTTAGGTAGCAAGAAAGTGCCACGCCGCCTATGCATATATTGGTTTAAAGTTCGATGGCAAAAACGGTTCTCCAAGGGCTGCACGGGCAATTGAGTTATGGGCTAGGCTTGAAAAAAGATGTAGAGGGTCTACCAATTTTCCCACAGGCGAAGTAGAACATTTTAGACCCTGATCGATTTACCTGATTTTTTGCAAATTCGCTTCCTCTTCTTCTGTTCCTCCGTAACATCTGCCAGTTGTGGTTTGACGTCTACGTCCTTAGCAAGTATCTCGACCATTTTAACGACTTCTTGGTAAGTCGCCTCTTCTGCGTCCAAAGAAATGATTGCACTGTATAAATAACAAAGGCATCGCAAAACTCGGTCATCTTAACTAACCTTAAGCCAGCTGAAAAACTGACGAGATAAGCGCACCCTTTTCTTCTTCTCCCTCAGCCTATGAATCTCGGATGCGAACAGCACCGAAAATCTCGAGGCGACCTCGCGCTCCCGCTTAAATATCGTGCAGACGAAACGACTGATTTGCAGCCGAATTTCCTTTAATACAATGTCAACTTAACGCTACATATATAGTGTTAAAAGCTAGTTGCAAATCAACGGTACACAAGCTCAACAAATAATCTGCCTGAATCGGGTACTCTTACTGTTTGAAGTTACTACCGAATAAAAGGTTTCGTTGTGCAGAATCTTCACAGGTTCAACCCAATCTGTTGTAGTTTGTGCGACTTCCTTCCATATTTTCGACTGTTGTGCATATAGAAGTGCGAGGCTCGCAGCATTAGGTCAGATAACATTAGCTTTTTCAATATTTTGTTCGAATCTGTGCTACATTAATAGCATCTCCACAGACTCCCGTAACATTGTCATCCACCTCCTCGCCCTTATGACCAACCCTGATACGAGATAAATAAAATGTCTTACGATCCGCTTAATGCCTTGGGTAAAGGGGAATCAGCACAATCCTAATGGGGCTAGGAGGGCGGCATCTCCTAATGTCGGGGTACCGACGTTTTCGAACCCACAGCTCAAGTTATTATCCCACTTCTCGCCAAAATGATACTTTTCAAGAAAGGTATTATCTAGCCTTTTCTTCCTCCTCCTCCCTTCAAGCACTGACCCCGGTGCCATCCTTACGGATTTCATGTAATTACCCCGTCGGCTGACTTTCTTCCTCCAATTTGTGCGTACTCCTCATACTTGTGTCCAACCGGCAGAGCACCTTTGTAGAGTCGTATCATATCAAGGTGGATGGTCATTACTAGGCATGGAGTTCTACGCTGCAGATGAGGCGGTGTGTCGATGAGAATACCAACACTACGCGGAACGCAACGTTGCTCCAAGGTTGACAGAAGTTGCCTTGAGTTCCAAGTGGAGCAATTGACCTGCATATACATGCAAGCTCTCACACTTCGCCTGTGTTATTATGTCTTTTATTTAGTAATAAGATATCCGTAAGTGTCTCTGTGCGATGTGGAAAGGTTTTCTTATGCCTTCTCTCAGATGCAGTACACACTCAGGATCATCATCGGTAGCTACCACCATAGTTGGTAGAAAGACATCGTAAGGCACTCTCATTTTGCCACCTGCAAGCATATTGAACAATGAAACACCAGCAGATGTGTGGATTGTAGTCCCATATGCAGGGTCAGGCATGTCCTAGGCTTAGATCTCAGCTTTCAGACTGTGTTTCCTTTGTAAAGGTCCTTAATATTGCGATAGGAGTGCAACTCGTCCTTGAGCATTTGCACGCTTCAGTAAGACTTGGCTATCAAAGTTATGGGCCAATTCGGGTACTCCATGCAGACAAATTTTTACTGATTGAAGAAAGCTAAAGAGGCCGATTCGACATCTTGCGACTTCATGGTAGCACCAAGTGAACATTCCTAGTCACTTCTAAACACATATTCGATTTCATTGTCCAGTATCCTCTTCTTTTACTACCCTATCGCCTCCTTCTGTGTGACGTAGTCCTGTGAAAGAGGTCCCAGTGTTCTCATCTAGCACGAGATTAGAACAAATCCACCACCTTTTGCCTAATGCGGACATTTAAAACAGTGCAGACAGTTCAGTGCCTTCGTGACATGCTAACAAACAGAGATGATAGTGACAGAAGTAACAACCTAATGAGAAGTAGCCACAGCGACGAACTACACGACTGTCTCATGCCTCTGTGCTCAAGGCAACTAGTCGAAGAATTTCCATTCTGACAAAGACTGTCCATTATTTATCCGAATGGGTTCCCCATCAGACATAGCATTATGGTATTCCAAATGGAATAGCCACCTTAGTTATATCAGCTTCTTTTGTCCGTAGACGACTTTGGTAATTTACCATTCATTAAATCCGTGCAAGCAAAAGACTATTTTAGCCTGTGTGCTTTCCTTAAGTGAGTCAAATGATGGCTAGAATCGTTAATCCAGAAGAAAGGGGCGTTAGTGGGTTGCAAAGAAAGGCAACCAAGAGACTCTCACAGCGCATGTTGCATGCTATCGGATCCAATGCACATTTTACGCCACGAATAATGTGGTACACGAAGAAGTAACACCTTCCAAAGCCACGTGTCATGATGGCAACATAGTTAAACATTAGGACATTGTAGCTAACACAAAGATAAATCGGAGCTCATTGAGGCGCGACCAGGTGGACCAGTCAATGGCCTGTGTGAGAGCTTAGATCTACCTCTATGAGGGCCTAAAAACGAGCGCGCCAAAACAGAACCATTGCTTATCAGCAATGAGTTCGGTGAGCACTCTTGTCATTGTCTTCAGCTGTCCCTTGGTTGATAGCCGTGGTTAATCGGAACAGATCACATTTTCGCGGTGTCAGTCACCCATGTGCCACTTCGGTGAAAGTACTGGCTAGGGCTGTCGAGGCGGCACCTGCAACTACAACTGTTGCTATTCATTTTGCCGTGGCCTCCACAACTCTACCCCTCCGCAGAGTGAAGTGCAGAAGGTGTGGAG
>JADWOT020000003.1:760300-781300 GCA_036345935.2 Taenia hydatigena
GTGCGAAATAGCCAAACAACTGAAAAGGTGTAAACAATAATAATAATCAATGAAAAAGAGATGTCGGCCTTTAGGACCTACCATTGGCGCGAGACGCTAGCGTAGATTGATGGCGTGGTAGATGCGCCGAGGCTTAAATACATTGCGCCTTGGAGGGGGTGTCCGAGTGACCTCACTGTGGTGACAGCTCATTGGTTCTCGCCGTATCGCCTGGTCTGACATTCACGCATCAGCAACACTATCTGACTCCCCTTTATCCGACTATAGGGGCTCCAATCCAATAACATGGAAACTTATAATCTTGCGCGCAGAGTAGTGGCTTGCGGCAACTATGGCATCAATACCACTGCCTATTTCACTGCTACGAGCCATTAACTTGATAAGATAGAAGGCCATTCCCTAGGCAGTCCTTGCGTATTTGCAGTTGGCATTGTCCACGCACGTGCCATGGTGCATTTAGGCTAATGTAGATATTGGGCCGTGAAACAACTATGCCTTTATCTGAGAAATAATCTTCAAGTGTCGACTTTAACATGACCTGTCATTATCAGCATCGAAACTACAACTCCTCATAACGAGTGATGAAATTAAACTAACGTAGACCAGCACTGGCTATTCTGTAACTGAGAAGAATCAGCTTGTCAGAGGCTGAGTGATGATCCTTTTATTCATGTAAATGATGACATGGTATTGTGAGGTCAGATGTCTGAGTTACTACTAGCTTTCAAATCACTACCATTTCACAGCGTGCTACCTTATGAGTCCTTTTCAACTTTGAGTTATCTGGTTGACTGAGAGTCTCAAACGTGCTGGTTGGCTGTTTTAAGTGAAAACATTGCAAGAGCAAGCGTACTATCAGCTTAGGTTTCACATTGCGGTCAGCAGACACATCGGCGCCACTTGCGATCCATTTTATCACATTAAACGCCTTCATAAAGTTCATCTAGCAATTTATAAAGCAACATTCTTAGTAGTCAACTCCGGTAGAGATTAGTTGAAGAGACCCTGCCTGCATTGTTCAACACCTTCATCTTACGTTACGCCGGGATGCTCGATCCTTAAGGCGGTATACAGGCTGCTCTTCTAAGCATCTAGGTCGAACTCGTGTTTAATTTGCTGCTACTTTTAGCATTTCATGCACTCACTCGACCCACATGAGAGAACAATTTTGTGTTATTGAGCCACAATATGCTTTAAATGCAAAAATATTTTTGCAAACCAAAGTGCCAAATCACTTATTGTCGATAAGCCACTCTTTGTGACAATATTTCAGTAGTGCGGTTCCGTGCCACCTCTATTTTTTCGCCTTCGCAATGCTTTCCTTAGTAACACAAGCTTAAGCACCTTGCAATTAGGGCTGTTCAAGATGCCAGGAAGGGTTGAGCATTGCCAACATTTTGAACTGAGACAGGACGACTTACAATGTGTCAATGGTTGAAGCTAATCTGTCAAATCTTTGCCGTTTCTCTCACTCATCGGCAGTTTTAAGCACTTCTGTGAAAAAGTCAATACGTAACACACAACTCATAATTAAAGAAGGCGCTAGAATGGCAAGTACAGATGTAATTTGAAGAAAAGTTGTTCCTGATCCTCTTTACGAATAACAGTGGTGCCTAAATCACCAGCGCTTTCTAATACGCTCTGCATTCTGATACGTCGGATAATTTGGAAAATAACAGACAGGCGAATGCCAGATTTCAAACGTTGCAATGCTATTGGATCAAAGAGTAGGTTTTCGATAATACAACTAAGCATGCCTCAACTTTAATCTTGAAAAGTGATTTGGACAAAGCATGAATCGTAGTGGTAAGCAGAGACATTTTACGGCAGTAATGAACGTACTGAGGTAGCCATTTTAATAAATGCTACTTTTGGAAATGCAGGGATGACAAATCACTCCAAAATACTTGCAAATGTCCTAAGCAAGTCATTTGAAATCATTTTTATTTCTTGTCTTCTTGATGCGACTCATGCCTCCAACTGGGACCGCATTGCTAAGTGGGTATGACTTCATTGTGAAGCCAGACAGCATGCGTCGGATCCCGGTTATGCTGCATTCCTGGCTTGCACTATCTACAAATTAGCTTCATTACCGCAAATGATGTCATCTCCCTTAATATCAAATCACTATTATGCAGGATAATGTCGCAGTCACACGAGGGCACAATATGCAGCGAAGTTAGCCGTCACTATTTATGGACATAGGAGATCCCTAATGCAATGCTCACCAAAGGATTAGTTGGCAGTCAAATCGCACAGGTGTCAACTAGCACAGAAATCGACGGTGTATAATATGGTTTGGAGGCGTAGACCGATTCTGATGACACGGATTGGCTCATTTCTTAACTCCTGCTAAAACCTATCTACTGGCTGACTGTTTCACATAATGCAGCAAAAATTACCCAGGAAAATTCAAGCTTCTTGTACGAGGGGTAGTTGAATGGAACAGGAAGAGAGGGATGAAATTCCTACGGCGTTATTTGTTTTGCAACATCACATTGGATGGTAGATTGTGCTGCACGATCCTCAAAGCACTTATGCACTCATCATGCGTATTCTTGTGCTCTAGAGAATTGAATTTTAACACAACACCCCTCTCGGCATACAAAATATCTTCAAGCGCAGTCAAGGTCCTTGCGCAAAGCAATGCACGCAACAGATCTTTGTTCTTTTAATGAACTCTTAACAAATCAGGAAGTTCCAGTTCCATTTAATTTAACTTTTAAAATATAACTTTCTTGCTATTGAAGCATTTTACTACCAGTTTAACCAGACATCATGCAATACCAAACGCTATAACTACTTTCAAAAATTCTCGGCGCATGCGGTTACGTAAAATGAGCCCTCCTAAATTGCATTCACTGGATGTACTAATTGTTGTACGCATTTTTGGCACGGCTACTCCTAATATCGCTGATACTTGTAAATTCCGTTGCATCGACGTCAGCCCCACTGATAGACATTATGCTAATCTCTATTTCTCTTCTCAGCCTAATGGTGGAGGTGGGAAACCGCACTCCCCTGACGACGCAGACTCTCACGATTGACAAGGTGAACATCAGCCTTCAGCAACTTGATCATCTGTATTGTCTCAGCTCCACCAATCTTCTTCGGTTTGTTACGATCGTTACATTCGTGATTCAACCGTGCAGTCATTTCTTGTCCCTCTCCATCGGTGAAAGGGGAGCTGTTGTTTGAAGTCAGAAAGCTCATCCGCATGTTTTGCCTGCCCACCCATCGGACTGACTCCTTTTTAGGAGAATAGACCATCTATCAGATCACCGCCTTGAGAAGAGACGATTTTTGATTGTCATCAGTGCAGTGAGATGAACGTATACCTTTCTCTGGATTTAACAATTTGTGGATAACCTCACTAGCCGCGATCTTACAATCATGCGAGGATGTGGGGTCTTCTACTGCGTCTCTACCCCTCCAACTTGCCAGCACGAAACCGCATGTTTATAATGCACTAATTTGATAAGAGGTTGAAAGGAAAGACTTTAAGCATTCATCTACACTGAGATAGCGCTTACAGCAACAAGTTTCCTTTTGATACCAATCAGTCCCTAACTATTTTTCCAGTCAGCTAGACTGCGGCACACAGGCCACAAAATTTGCACACTGTCAGGTAAAAAAGCCATTCCATTTTATTAATGTTTCCGAACGTTATCCTGTGCTATATGCACCAAGTTGTGGCGAGTTTATGCATGGATGAATAAAGAGATGGGAATGTGAGTTGAAGAGGGCAACTACATCATTACGGCCATGCGTGATTACTAAGTGTGACTAATTGGTGCTTGTAGAGGAGGGTGAGCTGTTATCAGTAAACTGCGTTCAAAGGGACTTTCGTGAAGCCCTTCGTACGAAGTGACGCAACTGCGTGAAAAGGACTCTTCGGTATACGCGAGAAGCTGATGTTAAACTAGTCACTATATATGGTGAAGTATATGATACCATGACAAGGATGATTCCGTTGCAACGGTTGTCATGTGCCACATTTACGTCCTTGGCACCCTGACAAACGCTTCAAGGCTAGCTAGCTAGCTCCTTGCTGCCTCTGTTGATTTACCAATGCTACCGGGTAACCTTAATAACTGCAACGAGATCTGAGGGTCTGCATGGACTCGGTAAGCACCATTAATATGGTGCGTCGCACTTACCTTAAGCATTGCATCATTGTATGATACAGATCAAAATAATAATGTTGGCGGGAAATGTCCTTGCCTCTTAAAATTAAGATAAACGTGCACAAATAAAAAGAAGTGGATGCTTGAACAAAGCTATTGCTCTTCCTTTAAATGGCGATAGAAATGCTTTTACGCTATGCATGATGCCAATAAAGGCATGCTTTGGTGAATCTGTTGATTGACAACCACACGCAAGTGAAAGCTACACATCAGTGACATGCAATCATTACAATTAAATCCGCATAGCTAAGTCTAATTAAATGTTAGAAGACAGGTAAATGTGAATTAATGTGATGCAAATGGAAATAATGTTTGCTTATGAAACTGAGACTGAGAGGTTTAGGCGATGAACGGGTCTGTGGCACCTGCATCAATAGCAGAAAGCTCTTTCCCCACTTCACTGTCTTAATTTAAGCAGACACGACCTATTGAGTTGCAATGAAAGTGGGAAGTAAGATACAAGGAAAGCTTGCACCAATTGGAGGAAAGCGGTGACTAGCTGATGCAAAGGTGCCACTGGCGCACAGCTGAATAATGGTACAGGCTACCACTGCGTCCAACTGTGGTAGCTGTAGTTGACTGACGCCTACGCCATTGGCCACGCAAACATTGCAAGCGATGGTGGGGAAAAGGTTGCGAGTAAATAGGTATGGAGAAGGTGATGCTGAGCACTTTGATGAGAAAAGACTGTTATGATTTGCGTGGCATCGGTCGGTGGGGCTGCAGAGAAGGAGTTAAAAGTGAGGTACCGCAGATGGGCAAAGAGATGAAGGGGGAGGAGGAAGGAAAGCTATGTCGTCTGCGTCGACGGCGTAATACGAGATGTGCATCTAAGCTCAGATGTCTGCTTCAAAGGCGTTGTGCATCTATGGCACTCTTCTTGAGCAACATTTTGGGTGAACTGCCTGAATCCCCATCTCTTTGGTTCCTTCCACCCATCTTATGCGATCATACCGACCTAGACCAGTGCTCTCACGAAGCAACTGATTTTCATTTGAGGAGGACGAGATCCTTCTAATTTGCATTCGGCTTGTTTGCGTCAATGTTAGAGACGATGTTAAACTCCTACAAACTTCTCGCTGACCTTCACTATTGGTGACATCTGTGATGGAAGTGAGACGAGCAGCCGTTCCCATCCGAAAAGACATGCTGCCCTAGAGACCGGCAGGGCTGGTGATGAGGGATGATGACCACGCACCAGGAACTCGATGCCTCCCATCCCACAACTCCACAGTTTGACCTGCTGCCACGCATTCACTACCAGTGTGAATAGCTTGTAGCATGAGAATATATAATCAGGTCCACTGCGATTTAAACAATTCCATCACGGTCTTTCTAGGAAAAGGCGATTAGGTTGAATGAAAGACGTGCGACCGTAACGTCAGAAACTGATAGAATCCTTTTGCTTTCAGTGGCGTTTGATGTACGTCAGATTAAACGCAGTTACATTAGGCATGCACTGCAAAGGAGCTGACGAAAAGACTAGACTACGCTGCACGATACAAAAATGAGGCTCTGAATGTAAAAGTCAGGTAAATGACTTGTAAAGAGTCGATTTGTGATTTTCATCAGTGCAGTGAGATGAATGTCTACCTCTCACTGGATTTAACAACTTGAGGATAACCTTTCTAGCTAAGACCTTACAATCATGCAAGGATATGGAGTCGTCTACTGCGTCTCTACCTCTCCATCTTCCTAGCCCAAAACCGCATGTTCATAATGCAATAATTTGATAAGAGGTTGAAAGGAAAGACTTTGAGTGTTCATCTACACTGAGATAGCGCTTACAGCAACAATTTTCCTTTTGATACCAGTCAGTTCCTAAATATTTTCCTATCAGCTAGACTGCGGCACACAGGCCACAAAATGTGCATATTGTCAGGTAGAAAAAAGCCATTCCATTTTATTCATGTTTTGAATGTTATCCTGTGCTATTCACATAAGTTGTGGCGAGTTTATGCATAGATGAATGGAGAGATGGAAAAGTGAGTTAAAAAGGGCAACTGCATCATTACGGCCATGCGTGATCACTGAGTGTGACTACTCAGTGCTTGTGGAGGAGGGTGAGCTGTTATCAGTAAACTCATCTATCATCAGTAATCAAGTGACGAAGTAAGCTGCATTCAAAGGGACGTTACTGAAGCACACTTCTTACGAAGTGACGCAACTGCGTGAAAAGGACTTTTCGGTATACGTGAGAACTGATGCTAAAGTAGTCGCTATATATATTGAAGTATATGATCCAATGACAAGGATGATTCCGTTGCAAAGGCCGTCATGTGCCGCAGTCACGTCCTTGGCACCCTGACAAACGCTTCAAGGCTAGCTAGCTGGCTAGCTCCTTGCTGCCTCTGTTGATTTACCAATGCTACTGGGTAACCTGGATAACTGCAACGAGATGTGAGGGTCTGCATGGACTCGGGAAGCACCATTGATATGGTGCTTTGCACTTATCTTAAGCACTGTATCATTGTATGATACAGATCAAAATAATAATTTTAGAGGAAAATGTCCTTGCCTTTTAAAATTAAGATAAACGTGCACAAATCAACAGAAATGAATGCTTGAACAAAGCTATCGCTTTTCCTTTGAATGGCAACAGAACTGCTTTTACGCTATCCATGATGCCAATAAAGGCACGCTCTGGTGAAACCGTTGATTGACGCCCACACACAAGCTACACATCAGCCACATGCAGTCATTACAATTAAATCCGCATAGCTAAATCTAATTAAATCTTAAAAGACAGGTAAACGTGAATTAATGTGATCCAAACTAAAATAATGTTTGCCTATGAAAATGAGACCGAGAGGTTAGAGCTATAAACGGGTCGGTCGCACATGCGCTAACAACAGAAAGCTCTTTCCCTACTTTACTGTCTTAATTGAAGCAGACACGACCTATTGAGTTGCAATGAAAGTGGGAAGTAAGATACAAGGAAAGTTTGCACCAATTGGAGTAAAGCGATGACTAGCTGATACGGTGTCACCGGCGCACAGCTGAGAAAATGGTACTTCAGTGCCCATTGCTTACTTAAACGTCTCATACGTGTAGAATGTGTTTTTAATGTTATGCATTTATAATGAAAGCGTGTGAAAGCATTAGGAGGTACGGTGATTTCTGCAACGGCACGCTTTCTTTGAGACTGGTGAGTGTTGAGGTAAGGCTTGGGCAAAATTGCAAATACCCTGTATTCTATGGCAAGTGGAACAACACGGTGAAGCCGCTCACTCTGGTGGCGCACTAAATAACACTCTCTGTTTCAACACACCCATTCGCAGTTGTGATGCATGTCTGTGACACGGGTTGAGAACATGCAACATGGTGCTGTGACGGCGCACAGCTGAATAATGGTACAGGCTACTACTGCGTCCAACTGTGGTAGCTGTAGTTGACTGACGCCTACGCCATTGGCGACGCAAACTTCGCATGCGATGGTGGGGAAAAGGTTGCAAGTAAATAGGTATGGAGAAGGTGATGCTGAGTATTTTGATGAGAAAAGGCTGTTATGCTTTCCGTGGTATCGGTCGGTTGGGCTGCCAAGAAGGAGTTAAAAGTGAGGTGTCACAGATGGGCAAAGAGATGAAGGGGGAGGAGGAAGGGAAGCTATGCCATCTGCGTCGACGGCGTAATTCGAGAGGAGCATCTAGGCTCAGATGTCTGCTTCAAAGTCGTTGTGCATCTATGGCACTCTTCTTGAGCAACATTTCGGGTAAACCGTCTAAATCCCCATCTATTTGATTCCTTCCACCCGTCTTATGGGATCACACTGACCTAGACCTGTGCCCTCACGAAACAACCGATTTCTATTTGAGAAGGGCGAATTCCTTTTAATTTGCATTCGACTTGTTTGCGTCAATGTTAAAGAGACGATGCTAAGCTCCTACAATCTATCGCTGACCTTCGCTATTGTTGACACGTGTGATGGAAGTGAGACAAGCAGGCGTTCCCATTCGAAATGACATGCTGTCCTAGAGGCGGACAGGGCTAGTGATGTGGGTTGATGACCACGCATCAGGAACTCGATGCCTTCCACCCCACAACTTCACAGATTGACCCATTGTCGCGCATTCGCCGCCAGTGTAAATAGCTTGTGGCATGGGAATATAACATCAGGTCCACTGAGATTTAAATAATTCCATCACGGTCTTTATAGGAAAAGGCAATTGACCTGAATGAAAGATATGCGACCGTAACGTCAGAAACTGATAGAACCGTTTGAATTGCAGTCGCGTTCGATATTCGTCAGATTAAACGTAGTGACATTAGGCAGGCACTGCAAAGGAGCTGACGAATAGACTGGATTACGCTGGAAGAAACGAAAATGAGGCTTTAAATGTTAATTCCAGAGAAATGACCAGTTGTATACTGGGGTTATGACAACAGCAAATTGAACATAGCAAACGTGGATTCTTTACGAGCTACTTTGTCGTATAATTAGACGACCTGAATCGGCATGATCGATTGTGAAAATAAGATCAGCGCAAGTTTTAATGCATGTCGCCAAACGCTAAAAGCATTGCATGCAAACGATGTTGACTTGTCCCAATAATAACGCACTGCATCATGACTGGGGTATCATCCATCTTCGTTGACATCCCGACACACATCCGGTATTTCGAATCAAGCGTATCAGATTGGAGACCATCTGGCGGGTTAATTCTGACTCAGGAATCCAATCTCCACTCTTACTCGAGTTAGGTGCTCGAAATCATTTGTCCGATGTCTCCAAACAGTCAGTAAAGTAACATTACACCGTTCGAACAGACTCATCAACATCGGAAACAGATTCTTCACTTCACTCTTTCGTCCCATCTGGCTGACGGTCGCTGTGTTTGGTTCCATTTTATAGTCTCGGTTCGAGCACACCTCAACAGAAGTTACGAGATGAGTGACGGTTTTGCCTCATTACGAGTGGCACACAGTCATGAGCACAATCAGCATTTGAAGGAATGCGGCAAAAATGCCACCCCAAAAGGGCGGCTTGCACAATGCTAAACCTAATGCCAAATGTTTCGCCTCACAGTTCACTTAAAAGAAGGAATAGCTGCAGACAATGCCAATGTTTCGCTATGGAATGAAGAGACCTCTTCTGCCGTTCATAGAAGGGGCTAACAGTAGTCCTTGTAATTTTACTCAAGGTGGAGGAGCATTAATATCGCCGAAATCTATAATTTCTTTAAGTGACTGATTGCCTTCAAGCGATTCACCAAAATGATCATTTTTGCACTAAGTCAAGAGGAATGGTACGTGTTGCCAATTGAATCAACCATCTTGAGTCTTACGCGGAGGTCCTGTCACCCGGAAGCTTGGGTGAGCATTACGAGGCACGGCGATGGGGGTTGTCGCTGCTTCGAGCGAACCTCCTTCAACTGCCTTTCATTCATTAATTTGGATCACGTAACTCTGTTCTCTGGGACTTCTCATTAATAATTCGATGGCCGGTTGCTAAGTCAAGAAAAAGTGAGAAGAGATAAAAGAGGGACGAGAATAATGCGATCAATAAACGGGCTTGCTTAACTCCTCTCTTTTAGCAGGTGCTGGCAGGTGATGGCGAAATTGTTGTGTAGTGGGACAGATCAAGTTCTTGTTTCGAGCTCACCAACCACGATCACCAGCCCTGTCGGCCTTCAAGCGGCATGTAGACGTGATTTGGAACGTCTTTTACGACGCCTTTTGGTAAGATGCGTACGATATCAAGGTCAGTAGGAATTTTTTTAATTCGACAATGAACCCACTCTCCTTCGAATAACTAGCTGCGATCAGCGGTAGTGCGTGGAATGCTTCGAATCGTTGCATTGCTCGGTCACCTTTGATTGGGCAGGTGAAGTGGATATGTTGCAAGTAACGATAGAGGTGGTGATGGTTGAGGCAGTCAGGCTGACACTCAGTGGTCACTAAGGTCGTTGATTGAATGTCTGTTAAGCTAATTAATGGTGGTAAGTATTCAGGCATTGTGCTTAACCGTTTTGCGCATGCGCACACAGGACCTACTTATTTTCCTTTCCAATTGCTCAGCTTTTAATATCGTCAGAATTAGCAAGAGTCAGTGCACTTTTACAATTCAACTAATATGGAACAGAAATAACTGCTCGATAAGTTTCGTTTCCACTCCTCATAAAGTAGTCGTTCAATGCTTCGTATGTGTAAGGCATCATTAAGCAAAACGAGTGGAGTTGGAGAGAGGACAATTAGGTGTTGATATAGCTGGCTCCGTTGCATGAAACCACATCGCTACTGGATCGATATTTTCACTCCTCTCGTGACTCCTGTTAAAGAGTACTCGGACCGAGACCATAAATAGGAATTCGCAAAGTAGCTAGCAGTGGGATAGGATGACAGAGCGAAGTAGGGTAGATGCATTTGATGTGGATGAGTATGTTGGTACGTACTGATGCGATTTGTGGACTGGCTCGTAACATCGGACAAACAGTTGTGACCACCTGAAAAGCGAAGTGAGGGATTTTCGAAATTCTTTAAATTAGCCGATTGTGTGTGATCTGATAAGCTTGATTTAGAAAGGCAGGTCTGTGCTAGAATTGAAATGAAGGTGGATGATGTGCCGGACATGCTGAAGTGCGGGATTGGAGGAAGTCAACAACGTGGGCTTACAAGGCTAGTTCGTTTGGCACGGCCAAAGTGCTATTTCCATCGTCGCCTACGTTGATCGCAAAGAATCAACTTTTAATTTTTATACCTTCTGTTTCTCTAACTCTAGCATTCATAGTGTTTTCGTCAGCTCCTCTGCGGTGAAGGTGTTCCATCGCTGCCTTTAGCTGGCGAACCTCAAATGAAATTGCAATTGAGTGGGTGCTGTCAGTATCCGACGTTGCAATCGCACATTTTTTTATTCATTTTACTGCTATCTGTTGAATCGCCTCGTTCCTTGCTCGCTCAGACGTTGCATATTTCTACAACTTCTGAGTTGGCGAAGTGACGCTATTAGGGTTCGCTTAAGGCAGGTGAGTGTCCATATCACGGTGGGGCAAAAGTACAGCATGTTGAAGTCCCTCACCTTGACAGAACACAAAATAACGACTCATTCCCATAAACTTGCATTCAAAGTAGCAGGCACCTATTTGTAATGGCAAATAAATGCCTCCAAGTAAAAGTTAATGCATCTATTCGATGCCACCGCTGCCTGTATAGGTAAGATGAAAGTCGCACATTCTCGGTCGATCAGCGGAACCTTCAGTTGTGGCAGTCACCTCGTCGATCAAGAATAGAGGGACCAGAGGCGGTGTAGAGCGCACAAAATAGTGCCTTAAGTCCCGACTTTCTGTATAATCTAAAATTACGTAAACCCTTCAAATGTAGACTATGAATCGTCTTCTGCACCCTAAAACTTTCATTTCCCACAAACTATTGCTTAATTGCGTGGGTCACCCTTTCGCCTTCCAGCAGTCAAACTGGTGCCACCAACACACTTCTCGGCGAATTTTATAACCAGGAATTTGAAGCTGAAGTAGATCTACACCTCTTCTGAAGGAGTGCATTTGTACATGCCTTTAATCAAGTGAGTGAGTGAAGCGCCATTTGATGAGAAGGAGGCAACTCGCAAGTGCCACACTGGCTTGGACTGCCCCACGCTGAGGTGCCGAGTCTGCACAGCAACGAAGAATGTAAATGAAGGTATAATCAAACCAAAAGTGCTTGGTGGAAAAGAAGCTCAGTTGTATGTGTAGACGTGGGAATTATTGCTGCAAGTGAATTGCATCACGGCATCTGCATCACTTCATTTCAAGCTTCCTACGCTTCCTCCTCTGCAACTTAGAGTTTCCAAAAATTCTTGGACTGATCCAAATCGCATCAGAACCATTGATACAGAGTTCTTATTTGATTCCAAAATGGATTATTCTAAAAAAAATCCAAATTTTTCTTTAACAGAATCTGCAACCTTAGAAATTGGTTGTGGAAAATGGGCACTCAGTAAAAAGGACAAACGCAATAAGTGAACGCTTTGCGTCACAAACAGCTCATCAATCACTCAAACTAGGATTGTATTACCTACCCAGTATCAACTCGACGATCTGAACCACCAAATGTATTTCTTTGCAGTGCACACCACTTCCACCCGCCTATTGAGGAAGACTCGAGCCTAATCTGTGCCACAACGAAGCAACAATTAAAACTTATCACACACTCGATGGATATCAATTGATTCCTTCTGAAGTAGGATGAAGTTGGTCAAAGCTGCGTTTCATTGTAAGGTGAGACAACGTTGAATTCTTCCAAACTTTTCACTGACCTTCCGTATTGTAGAAATCGACGATAACATGAGTCAAAAAGGCGCTTGTATTCACAACGACATGATGCCTAGAGACTGACGAGGCTGGAGGGGTGTGTTGACGACCACGCACCACAAAATCAATTCCTGCCATCGCACAACTCCATAGTTGGGCTTGCCGCCACGCCTTTACTGTGGGTGTGAATACCTTGCAAAGTAGGTACATCACATCACGTCCATTGTGATTTGAACAATGTCAGATGAATGTAAAATGTGCGACTGCGATGTCGTGTACTGAGAGCACCCTTTCAATTGCAATAGCGCTTGATTTATGTCAAAAGACAAAGAACTGAATTTAATGGGAATAAAATAAAATGAGACTGTGATTGTGGATTCCACATAAATGACCAAGTAGATGCTGGCGTTGTGACAGCAGGACTTGCACATAGCGCACATGGGTTCTTTGCGAGCTGCAAAATAGAAGGGAGGGCAACTGACGCATTAATTGTGACAAGCGTGCACAAGTTCTTCTAATTCTTCGAGGTAATCAGCAAATCCCATTGAAGCTAAAACACATTCATCCAAATCAAACGCCAGATCTCATTGCTAGTTGTTGTGTTTGGACGTATTTTGTAGCCCCACTTCTAACACACTTCCACTAAAGTCACGAAAACAGTGAAAATATCGCTTCAGCGAAGATATAGGTGTATGCAGTGAAATAAGCCACACAAACACCTGATCCAACCGTTTTCTTTGGTGCGGTCTTGCCGATCCTTCCATCTAACAGTGTTTGTTTATGCCACAATCTCCAGCTGTGTGCAAAGGAACGCAGCAATCAAGCTTGCACCTAGTGAAAGCACACACATTAATCCTGAAATTGAATGGATGTCTCCTAGTAAATACTATTGGCTGATAGAGGGCTGGCAGTTCCTGAGGAAAACACAAATTCCATTTCCCAATAAGACTTCACTAATTGCATTAACCAAATTCTTCTCTTCTTTCCCATACTCCTTAGAAGCCAGCTTCATAGAAAGGAAGCTGAAGGGGGTGTACTGGAAGCGGAGATGATCCTGATTGCCGTGCCTTCTGACAAGACTTCAGACAGTTGATTGAACTTATCCCATGGGCAACTTCAACAGACAAGAGGAAAAGTGACCTTGCAATAATTTACTTAGAAAATGTTACAAATGTTTTATTGCACCAGATATTAAAGGAGAGTTGCAGACTTGGGTCCAGAGAACGTCATTCTGCGGTAACTAATTCTTGGTCAACTACTAAAAGTTTTTCCACTTCAACGGTATAAACGTCTCTTTATTCGATAAAAATGCATTGGCATTGTCTAGAGCTATCTTATGTTTACTTTGCAGTGTGGGTATCTTGTCACTGTCATTTAGCTGACGCAAGTCACACGCTGTGGTAATCGAAAGGACGCCATCGGTACCCGAAGTTGCGATAGCACATCCTTCATTAATTTTGACTGACTCTTCCGAGGGACCACGCTGACATTGTTGAAACTACAAGGGACGTGATGTGATGGAATTACGTCACGAGGTGTTCACAGCAACAGTAAATGCGTGGCAGCAAGTCCAACTGTAGAGGTATGGAATGAGAGGAAGCGAGTTTTTGACTCCTTGCGCTAAGCTACACTACAAATTTTGTCGGTCTCTATGCAGCGAAAGCCAGTAGGAATTTTGTAGTGGTTCGACACCGTCTTCTCCAACATTGGCATGAACAATTACAAAGCCGCTTTGACGGGATTGGCCCTCCTTCTAAGTAATTGGCCACAAATAATTATTCCGAAGTTTGAAGGTCTTATTTTGCTAACGAATCTAAGTTCTATGGGCAGCTAGCTCGGAAACGAACAGCAGTTCTCTGCTAATGGTGCTAATGTGATGGAAATGAGGTGAAGAAATTTCACTAGCACTAAGTGGCAGAGGAGGTGGTGTAGGTGGTCTGAAATGAAGTGATGCAGGTGTTGTGTGAGATTTGACCTGACTCAATAGCTTTCGTGGTTACATTTGAGGTTGGATCCCATTTTCAGCATTCTCTTCTGGTTTCGCGTCACCTGGTGCACTTGATTACGCTTTCATTTGCATTCTTCGTTGGTGCACTTGCCACGGGGACTCGTGATCTCATCGTAAGGCGGTCATCATCATCCCCAATTATACCTTCTCATGGGTGGCGCATAAATTATCAATGGGCTTTATTTCCACTTTCTCGATTGTGTAGAACGCACTGATTTGACGACCACGACACAAAAAGGCAAAAGTTGATGGTGGTAGAGTTTGAGTAATACAAGCGATGGGACTTGGAGGACAATCAACAACCGAAGGGTTTTGCACTCTGCCACACCTCTTTTACATGCGCGTCCTTGCTAACTACTTGTTCGATTCAAGCCTTTCCTCTCTCTTGGGTAAGTGGGATGGTGGTTTCGGGTTCTTCTTAGACATGACCTTCGCGTAGTAAGTGAGGATTGCATCGCTGCTGCACGAGAGGGTGGGGTAGACAGTGAGATGAAATGAATATGAACCTCCAGATAGCATATCACATGTAAATTCTTGAGGCTTAGTCTCTACTTGTCATGAAGCAATAAATGTGGGAGTCACAAAATTGACCAAATATAATACGGCGAGGGGAAGTAAGATCCTTCGAGAATTTTTGTTGCAAGGCAAGGAACCTGCATAGGATTGGCCACTTATTGGCATAATATCTGTGTCATGCCTTTTCGACGGCATTGTAAGCCGCAGAGCATGTCACCGAGCCAACGAAGTTCTGGGAGCAAACGGCCTAGGCATCACCCAGTACCCGACCGTATCATGATTGAGAAAACATTGGTTCTCACCGACATTCTGGCAACTTTCTTGCTTCTTCTAATAAGGTGTATCAGAATGGACGACAACTGCTACATCAGTTGTAATCGAGAATCAAGCCTTCAGTTCCACCTGATTTAAGCACTCAGTAGTTAATCTGATGCTTCCAGACACTCAGCGAATTGCATCAGGTGACAGACACCTATTTATTTACATCGGAAGCAGCCTCTTCACTTCACTCTCGCCTCTGCTCTCCCTGTTCGCCGCTGTGCTCGGGTCCGTTTTATGATCTCGGTGCTAGTACACTTCGGCAGAGGTAATAAGAGGAGTAAAAATATCACTCCAGCGACAATGTGAGTTCATACAGTGAAGTGGCTATGCCAACACCTACCTGTGCTCTTTATCAACTCTACTTCTTATCTTTGGTGCTGACTTACCTTCTTACCCATCTACGCTGATTCAGTGTGTATTGGTTTGTGCCACGGAATGTGAAATTCGGTGTCCTTTTTAATGCATCATGCAAGTAGAAATGACCTTGCTGAATGCAGATGGAAAGATGTTGCTTTTACGATCTTCAAGTGTGTGAAGGGGCTCAAAATATCGAGGTGGCGTATAGTAAAGCAGAATGAGATGAAGGGCCTGCACACTCTACAATTCTGAACATTTGTCCTGAAGTTGAATGCCTGTTTCCTGGTAAATTTGTGCACGAATAAACGACATTTTCTCCGAAGACTGGCTAAAACAAGGTCGACAGTGTCTGGGTGAGGCATAGGCTGAAGTACCAAAACAGTATCCGACTGCATGAATATCATTTGTCTTCCTTATCTTATACCCATTTTCGCTGGTTTAGAAGCCCTAAGCCGAAGTGCAAACAGGAAACTACTGGGAAAACCGTTAAGGCCTTTTAAGCAAATCACTGACATGCAGTTGATGAAGGCATTGAACAAACACTTGTGAACGCCTAAGGAAAAGGAAAGTAGAGATCTGTTTTGGATCACAATTGATGCATCAGCTGCCATCAGTCCAGATATGCTTGATTTCAACACCACGATGTGTGCCAAATTGTCAATGAAAACGGGTGTTGCCCCAATCAAGTGCGGCTCGTTGATTAAAAAAGTCATAATCATTCAGCGGCATGCTTTGGAATCCACATTGTCATCTAGGAAAAACGACAAAGTTGCTATGTCTCGGTTGATTTTCCCATGGCAAATCAGATTGCAAGGAATTTTCAAGTTCGTCGTGCGCAATTCCTGTTCCCTTAGTGGCAGCATACACTTGGCCACCTCTGAGAGTGCCACATTCAAAGCCTCATTTTTTGCTCCTCTTAACCACATCTAGTATTGTCGTCAGCTCTTCTGCAGTGCAGACTTCTTGTCACTGCTCTTCGGCTGACAGACATCAAATGCGATTGGAAATAAATGGGTGTTGTCGGTACCAGACCTTTCCTTTCAACCTCTTATCAAATTAGTGCATTATAAACATGCGGTTTCGTGCTGGCAAGTTGGAGGGGTAGAGACGCAGTAGAAGACCCCACATCCTCGCATGATTGTAAGATCGCGGCTAGTGAGGTTATCCACAAATTGTTAAATCCAGAGAAAGGTATACGTTCATCTCACTGCACTGATGACAATCAAAAATCGTCTCTTCTCAAGGCGGTGATCTGATAGATGGTCTATCCTCCTAAAAAGGAGTCAGTCCGATGGGTGGGCAGGCAAAACATGCGGATGAGCTTTCTGACTTCAAACAACAGCTCCCCTTTCACCGATGGAGAGGGACAAGAAATGACTGCACGGTTGAATCACGAATGTAACGATCGTAACAAACCGAAGAAGATTGGTGGAGCTGAGACAATACAGATGATCAAGTTGCTGAAGGCTGATGTTCACCTTGTCAATCGTGAGAGTCTGCGTCGTCAGGGGAGTGCGGTTTCCCACCTCCACCATTAGGCTGAGAAGAGAAATAGAGATTAGCATAATGTCTATCAGTGGGGCTGACGTCGATGCAACGGAATTTACAAGTATCAGCGATATTAGGAGTAGCCGTGCCAAAAATGCGTACAACAATTAGTACATCCAGTGAATGCAATTTAGGAGGGCTCATTTTACGTAACCGCATGCGCCGAGAATTTTTGAAAGTAGTTATAGCGTTTGGTATTGCATGATGTCTGGTTAAACTGGTAGTAAAATGCTTCAATAGCAAGAAAGTTATATTTTAAAAGTTAAATTAAATGGAACTGGAACTTCCTGATTTGTTAAGAGTTCATTAAAAGAACAAAGATCTGTTGCGTGCATTGCTTTGCGCAAGGACCTTGACTGCGCTTGAAGATATTTTGTATGCCGAGAGGGGTGTTGTGTTAAAATTCAATTCTCTAGAGCACAAGAATACGCATGATGAGTGCATAAGTGCTTTGAGGATCGTGCAGCACAATCTACCATCCAATGTGATGTTGCAAAACAAATAACGCCGTAGGAATTTCATCCCTCTCTTCCTGTTCCATTCAACTACCCCTCGTACAAGAAGCTTGAATTTTCCTGGGTAATTTTTGCTGCATTATGTGAAACAGTCAGCCAGTAGATAGGTTTTAGCAGGAGTTAAGAAATGAGCCAATCCGTGTCATCAGAATCGGTCTACGCCTCCAAACCATATTATACACCGTCGATTTCTGTGCTAGTTGACACCTGTGCGATTTGACTGCCAACTAATCCTTTGGTGAGCATTGCATTAGGGATCTCCTATGTCCATAAATAGTGACGGCTAACTTCGCTGCATATTGTGCCCTCGTGTGACTGCGACATTATCCTGCATAATAGTGATTTGATATTAAGGGAGATGACATCATTTGCGGTAATGAAGCTAATTTGTAGATAGTGCAAGCCAGGAATGCAGCATAACCGGGATCCGACGCATGCTGTCTGGCTTCACAATGAAGTCATACCCACTTAGCAATGCGGTCCCAGTTGGAGGCATGAGTCGCATCAAGAAGACAAGAAATAAAAATGATTTCAAATGACTTGCTTAGGACATTTGCAAGTATTTTGGAGTGATTTGTCATCCCTGCATTTCCAAAAGTAGCATTTATTAAAATGGCTACCTCAGTACGTTCATTACTGCCGTAAAATGTCTCTGCTTACCACTACGATTCATGCTTTGTCCAAATCACTTTTCAAGATTAAAGTTGAGGCATGCTTAGTTGTATTATCGAAAACCTACTCTTTGATCCAATAGCATTGCAACGTTTGAAATCTGGCATTCGCCTGTCTGTTATTTTCCAAATTATCCGACGTATCAGAATGCAGAGCGTATTAGAAAGCGCTGGTGATTTAGGCACCACTGTTATTCGTAAAGAGGATCAGGAACAACTTTTCTTCAAATTACATCTGTACTTGCCATTCTAGCGCCTTCTTTAATTATGAGTTGTGTGTTACGTATTGACTTTTTCACAGAAGTGCTTAAAACTGCCGATGAGTGAGAGAAACGGCAAAGATTTGACAGATTAGCTTCAACCATTGACACATTGTAAGTCGTCCTGTCTCAGTTCAAAATGTTGGCAATGCTCAACCCTTCCTGGCATCTTGAACAGCCCTAATTGCAAGGTGCTTAAGCTTGTGTTACTAAGGAAAGCATTGCGAAGGCGAAAAAATAGAGGTGGCACGGAACCGCACTACTGAAATATTGTCACAAAGAGTGGCTTATCGACAATAAGTGATTTGGCACTTTGGTTTGCAAAAATATTTTTGCATTTAAAGCATATTGTGGCTCAATAACACAAAATTGTTCTCTCATGTGGGTCGAGTGAGTGCATGAAATGCTAAAAGTAGCAGCAAATTAAACACGAGTTCGACCTAGATGCTTAGAAGAGCAGCCTGTATACCGCCTTAAGGATCGAGCATCCCGGCGTAACGTAAGATGAAGGTGTTGAACAATGCAGGCAGGGTCTCTTCAACTAATCTCTACCGGAGTTGACTACTAAGAATGTTGCTTTATAAATTGCTAGATGAACTTTATGAAGGCGTTTAATGTGATAAAATGGATCGCAAGTGGCGCCGATGTGTCTGCTGACCGCAATGTGAAACCTAAGCTGATAGTACGCTTGCTCTTGCAATGTTTTCACTTAAAACAGCCAACCAGCACGTTTGAGACTCTCAGTCAACCAGATAACTCAAAGTTGAAAAGGACTCATAAGGTAGCACGCTGTGAAATGGTAGTGATTTGAAAGCTAGTAGTAACTCAGACATCTGACCTCACAATACCATGTCATCATTTACATGAATAAAAGGATCATCACTCAGCCTCTGACAAGCTGATTCTTCTCAGTTACAGAATAGCCAGTGCTGGTCTACGTTAGTTTAATTTCATCACTCGTTATGAGGAGTTGTAGTTTCGATGCTGATAATGACAGGTCATGTTAAAGTCGACACTTGAAGATTATTTCTCAGATAAAGGCATAGTTGTTTCACGGCCCAATATCTACATTAGCCTAAATGCACCATGGCACGTGCGTGGACAATGCCAACTGCAAATACGCAAGGACTGCCTAGGGAATGGCCTTCTATCTTATCAAGTTAATGGCTCGTAGCAGTGAAATAGGCAGTGGTATTGATGCCATAGTTGCCGCAAGCCACTACTCTGCGCGCAAGATTATAAGTTTCCATGTTATTGGATTGGAGCCCCTATAGTCGGATAAAGGGGAGTCAGATAGTGTTGCTGATGCGTGAATGTCAGACCAGGCGATACGGCGAGAACCAATGAGCTGTCACCACAGTGAGGTCACTCGGACACCCCCTCCAAGGCGCAATGTATTTAAGCCTCGGCGCATCTACCACGCCATCAATCTACGCTAGCGTCTCGCGCCAATGGTAGGTCCTAAAGGCCGACATCTCTTTTTCATTGATTATTATTATTGTTTACACCTTTTCAGTTGTTTGGCTATTTCGCACTATTATATTTCGCCTATTCGTCGAAGTTGGATGGGCACTGCTGACTCTAGTGTGCGAGAGCTTGCTTTGATCTTTCTGCCAAACCCTTGTTCCAAGTCTAGTACTCGTCTGGCAAGACGAAACGTTGAACATTGCAACGCAAACTTTTACAAAACATACTACTGCTAATTTGCAAGTAGTAACATTTCGTTAGCTTTTAACTTCTTCCTGTGACACGAACATTGCGAGCTAACTCATGTCGATGTGAATGTACTTGCGCATTCACTAAACCTTTTTAAACTATCTAAAACAGGAGTGTGCTTAGCATTCTACAAAGCGATGGATTAGTTTTCAATAAATTTTTATCCACTCCTATGTTTGTCAATTTAAAATTTTTACATGCGTGGACAAAGCCACAAGACCAAGAACCGTCAAAATCCAGTTTGATGGCATAATACTTCCCAAATGACAGTCCGCTTTGTGCATGCGCACATAGGACCTACTTACCATCCCTCCCAATCTTTTAGCTTTTAACATCGTTAGAATTAGCAAGACTCAGCACACTTTCACAATTCAACTAGTATGAAACAGAAATGACTTCTCGATATGTTTTGTTTCCACTCCTCATAAAGTAGTCGTTCAATGCCTCGTGTGTGTAAGGCAGCATTAAGTGGAGTGTCTCCCGCGCCCTGCAACTTTCATTTCCTTCAAACTATTACCTAATTTCGTGAGTCCCTCTTTCGCCCTCTAGCAGTCAAACTGGTGCCACCAGCACACTTCTTGGCGAATTTTACAACCAGGAATTTGAAGCTGAAGTGGATCTACACCTCTTCTGAAAGAGTGCATTTGTACATGCCTTT
>JADWOT020000003.1:781400-869820 GCA_036345935.2 Taenia hydatigena
GCAAGACATGAGAATCGCGATAGCGTTAGACACAAGACATCAACTTTATTCGCTCTATCAACTAATTTCTAGTTTTAATGTTCCACTTTAAAGGGTCCACATGTGCTAGACATGCATCACTGTCCACAGCACTATTTCATAGTCTCACACGTTATTGTACGCCTCCTTGTCGGTCTTACAAGCATTTACACAACAACGACAAATGAAACCTCAACTTTGGTCATGTTTGCTAGTGAAAATGTGCTTTGTTTAGAAGAGCGTTCGAGGAGACCATGAATAAAAGTAAAAGTAAAAGCTTTACCAAAATTGCTTCATGCGGCAGCTGAAATCGAATGGAGAGATTAGCCTTTGAACGAATCGTCTTAAACATTTGAATTCTTGACCTTTCGTTCGAATTCAGTGCATTCGCCAATACAAGCAGGAGGAAATTTCTGGTGCCATCTCGTTGAATGTCCATTGACAGTAAGGCAAGCAATGATTTATTAGTGATGGAGAGGGAAAAGATGTGTGCAATGCTTTGGCGCTTCAGCATATTTGAATGAGGAGAAAACACATGCTGACAATCACAACGTGGAATGTTCTAGGAGCAGCGCATATGTACCTCACTCACAACAAACCAAAGCGCTGTTTGTCGTAGAACTGACTCATGGCATAGAATGATGGCATCTTTTCAAGCTTTTCTTGGAGAGTGTCAGAAGAGCAACTTACGATACACAGCTATTAGTCAAATGAATTTTTTACTGAGTTCTGAAGAATGGAGAACTTTGTTGATTAACGTTAAAAGTGGGTAACCGAAAGATTTGGCCAAGCCAAAGTCACCTAGATTCAGTCTGTTTCTGTGTGCATCAACTAGAACATTTTTGAGTTTAAGTTTTGGTGGACAAAGTGACTTGTGTGGCGGCACTACAAAGCTTGCGACATTTGGTATGTAGATATCCCGTTTGGAGTGACTGAAAGTTGGATCCTGCCTCGACATTTTTTGCATGAATAGCGGCGCCTCAGATTTACAGACATTCATGCCGCGAATTCGAGGCCATGGGGTTCTTGTAGAAGTACACTTCCTATCTGATCCCATTCAAGGCAACATCCTCACCTCACCATTCCCGGTCAAGTCAACGAATGGCATTAAGTTGCCCCATCTTCCATTTTCGATACTTTGAAGCAATTGCACTTACTTTTGGAACAATGCAAAGAATACCGCTTTGTCAACCCTTTGCAAATTTTACCGAGTGTGTAAAAGGGGCAACAACCCAGTTCAATATTTTAGCAAAAATACCAAAAGTTAAAGTGTGAGTTCAAACTTTGTGATTAGAGCATGAAAACTCGTCATTTTACCCCTGTGTAATCGTTACTAATTCCCACCAGATTAGCTCTTTTATGGCTTATAAACAAAATTTCTACATCAATCATGTTAGCGGCAGTAACACTGAAACGTCACTCAGACAACGCAAACGCAGCTACTGCGATAAAGACTGAATCTCGCTACTACGTTTGCAATGCATCGCATTCACCCATTGACTAACGGATTGCATCTTTGATGTGGTGTGGCAACGCAATTTTAAAAGAAAAAAATCACACAGGTTTGTCTGTTTTAGATCTTTTTTGAGGGTCAATTACCTTTTCACAAAAGGTCTTTAAATGGGTAGAAAGGAGAAAGTTTGAACGTAGTTGTATGCTAAAAGTCCACAAGCGTCAACATAAAACACGCAAAGGATCAAATCAAGATTAATGCTTGAGTAAGTCTAATGATTACTATTGCCATCTTATAGCCTGCATCTTACGAGGTCTAAAGCATTTGATAGGCAAGTTTAGAGACATTCTCGTATTCCTGCATGCGTATTGCAACTGGCCATCCATGTAACCATCCATCCGCTCATCCTGCATATCACCTACACATCAGAATAAACGTAAACGATGCATTCGTGGTCGACTTTTATTGGGCGGAGTTCATTGGAATTAAAAACTTACCGTTGCGAACATGAACACCTTGCTAAACATAGCCCAGTGTCATTCTGATACGTAGACATGTCACATCGCTTCACTTATTAGTTCCTCGACAATACGTATTCATATGAGTCTTGACAACCCATTCGATGCAACGGGGGTGGGGCAAAAACAGATTGAAACCACTCTTGCTTGCACACTACATAAGTCTTTTCGAATACGATTAGCTTTACCCCCTGTCAACATCCCAAACGCGACAATGCAGAGGATGTAATTCATCTACGAGCGCAAAAGCAGATAACTTTCATTAAATGCTCTGCGCCGACTCATTAGTTGAGCAAGTCTCTGTTCTCCATAGCAGACATTTTTAAACATTGGGCCTATTTACAATGTGCTCCCATTTCATGTTGCACTATGGAGACGAATTCTCAACATCGACACTGTCTCGACAGCACGTGCACTTCTATTCTTGGGGCAGGCACACCTCCTTCTTCCCAATCACCTCGCACATTACCATCTCTCAGAAGATGTTTACGCTTAGATTGTGAGCAATGGAGGAAAGTTGTGCGGCTGCCAATGACTTCAGCGAGGCGCTATTTATCACGAGCTTGGAGTGGGACCTAAGTGGTGTGTGCTCACGCACCCGATGCTTAGGCTGTGGACAAGATTAGTCAACTATAGCTGCAATGGTGGGTTCGCTATCTACCTATTTTAGTCAACGTGGGTCTCCACAAACAAAAAAAGAACGGGAGGTGAGCACGATTTTCGAAATGAGTGAAGAGTAGTCACTTAGGTAATAATTCCTAACCGATTCAAAGCACCTTCATTACTCCGAAGTTAAAAGTACCTGCAATAAACACTTTTTCCATTTACTTTACAAATTCTCAATCTCTGTCAGTGCTTTTTGCTGTGCCATCGGCATGTGACACCACTAAATGTGCTGCCAATGCAGGTATCGGCCCGCAAGATGAATTGTTGACGGTGTTTGCCTTTAGTCTTTCAGTTTCCCATTCAATAAGCCTATTACAGACTACCCAATGCTATCATTTACGCTGACGCGGTCAAAGCCACTGATAAACTGGATTCACTCATCTCTTTTAACCAGTCAAATTTCGAGCGAGAAAGCCACCGAATCATTTCTTTTCATTTTTGCGTCTTTAGCAAAAGTTAACTGGAACGCACTAAAATGAATCAACTCCGAATACGGTAACCAGTAGTGATAGCCGCAGAATGCAAGGTTTTGCGGTTTTAGTTACTAAAATAAAGTCTAGCACAAATGTGTCACTAAGATGCGAGAATCAGTTGCGCTGAGAACATGAGGGAACATAGAAGTTGAGACGTCATCGGTGTTGGGATGTTGCACACAATGTATTTTTTTATTGTCTACTTAACTGTCTCCTTCCACATTATAGCTCTTAGGGTGCCACAGCGAAGAATGGAGTTAGAGGAAGAGGTCGCACCTACACTCACTAATATAATGCCAGGCATGTAGTCAGAACTGCAGTCGGTGGGGATTGGTGAAGCAGAACGGGTTTAGCATAACGATCACAAGTCACATGTTAGCTTTTCTAAAATGACCTCAGACGATGGGGGTGGAAAGAGCAGTTGAGCGGAAAACTTCACTAATCAAGGCGAATTTGCGCGGGACAATATGAAAGGCAGATATGCAAGTTTGATAAAATGTGGGTCGTGTAAAACCATTAATTTTGAGCTTCGTGTCTACGAACAGATGATATTTATGAATTTAAATGTAATTTATTGATATCTTGTTGGTGAAAAGGTGAGGGAAGTATAGGGAACCCACAAGACCAACAGAAAGCAATGGAACCAATGCTTTACGGTGATAACCCCAGCTGGATGAGGAAAATTCACTGCCATGATTTTGTAGCAGCAGTCACGTTTCACGCAGCGTCTTAAGGTGCACATCAAGTCAAAGTCAGTGCTGTGTCAACTATAGCCGCGGGACTTTCTCAAACTTTGGTGGCTAATTTAGCACGATGGTATTTAACAGCATTGTTTAAAAGCCAAATCAAGCGTCATATATCTACTAGTGATCAACTCCTTCAGTTTTGACACTGCTTCTGGTAAATTTGCAGCGTTTGTTCACCTACAACAAATTAAGATGCTCAAAGGATTTTGCGCCTCTCCTCTTCGTGTTACCGAAGAGTCCACCCTCAGTCGCCTACGCCTGCCATCACATGATGCGCATAGAACGCACCATTTGTTTCCAGGTCAAATCAGTTACTCCTCAAAGGCATTAGAGCACGCGGCATGAAACATAGCATCCAACACGAAATACCAATTGACAAGAGACACAGTATAGAGCCATGAGGCCTTTCTTTACCGGTTATCAACGTACAATCTTTTAATTTTTTCCAATTGACATTTAACAGGGCTACTTTTAGAGACACTTTCGATACAAGGGGATGCGGATAAGAAGACTTTTTTGGTTAATTTCGTAACGATTTTCAGTAAAGGACCAATATCTTTTTAGGGAGATATTCACGCAAGTTACAAAACTCATCAACATGCCACAAGTGAGATTGGAGCAAATGCTTCACAACTGACAATGAACGGGATTTTTGCGTAGACTTAAGACCGACACTTGTGCAGTAGTGAGGAGCCAGCAAATGTGTTTACAAATGTACAATCGTGATGAGGGCAGCACATCATTCGCATGTCTCAGCAAAATTGTTTAATTCCAAATTGCGCGATGTCGGTGCGATAATGCAGTTTGTGTCGGTCGCCAAATCAAGAAAAAATTAATGTCAGAGCTAAAATGGACTATACACGTAGTGTCTCTATACCACACCTCAAATATGTCAACATCGAGTGGTGTAAAGATAAAGGACGCTCTGCAGTTGCTCACAAACACTTAGTAGTTCAATACTGAGTGGTTCTGATTTAATACAAGTAAATGCGTTCTGATGTTCATATCTTTGTTATGCAAAGTAAACTTGCACTAAGTGACATTATCGCGACCTTACAATGGGATCGCGCGAGTCAGTGGTAAACGCTGATCCATTTCACTAATGCTTGTGTGCAGAATGACTGGCTTAGGCTTTAAACGCTTATTTGCCAGCCTGAGATGGTTGGCATGCCGTGGTGCACCAATAATTCGATGAAGCTAATGCTGCAATGCTTAATGGCAATGAAGTGGTAGACACGCGCCAAAGCTGAGTAGTAATGGATATTATTTTAAGTGCACGAATGAACTGCGAGGAGACTCTTAGGCAGCGCATAATCCCTTCTGCTTAACTAATGATCAATTGTTGAACATCACAAAGATAGCGCATTATTGTCTTCCTCTGCCTTCGGTCACAGGCTGCTAAATGGGGCAGATTAGATACCGTTTGAGGAACACTACGAATCGTGCTAAGGTATGAATTAAGTTCCACAAGAAATAAAAGACAACTTCTTTCACGTTCATCTCGAAATCACTGGCAGGCTCTATTAGAGAATCCGGTTGCGATTCGCGAAAAATTATCTGCTATGGGGACGAAATTGAAAAAATGGATCCTATGCGTATAGTAACCGCAGTAATTATTTGGAAATGACAAACAATGTTAATGTTACTGTTGTTACTACGCACGTGGTGTAGGATCTCAAGTCTTACCTTGGAAATGAACGATTGTCGGCTGGTGAGAATGCCACGTATTTGCTTCAAAAGAGTCGGCAAAACGTTTACTTTCCTGTGGCGGTTGGCACCAACGCTGATGCAAAGGCAGTTAAAGTAGGGTAATAACATAACCCCCTAATATAAGAGCAAGTAAAGAGAAGGAAGTAATCCTTAATGTAGGTTTGGCTTTCTGTGACTGAATAACGTTTATTGAAACATAAACATCGAAGTTGCATAACAAGAGAAAATAATGGGTGGTTATTTCAGTGGAATGGATTAATGAAAGCAAATTGTCAAAGTAAATTGTCAAAAGGGACCGCAACGCCAACTATTTCATATTTGGCCCAAATTTGTGCAAGCGGATGTTACGTAGGGTTAGATTATGAGCGATGGAGGAAAGTTGTGCGGATGACAATGACTTCAGCAAGGCCCTCTTCATTACGAAGCTGGAGTAAGAGCTAAGCTGGGTGCTAACAAGCATCATATCTAGGCTGTGGACAAGATCGGTCAATCGTAGCTGTAATAATTGCGTTGCTATCTTTGTGGTGCAGTTAGTGCGGATCTCCATAAACAAAAGAGGAACGGAAGATGAGCACGATCTTTGGAATGTGCTGGAAGTCAGTTACACATCTGATGATTTTCTGACCAGGACAGGAATAGACACAAAAGTCAAAACGTCATCGGTGTGTGAATATCGTACACAAAGCACTTTTCATTGTCTACTCAGCTGTTCCTTTCCACTCTGTGGCTCTTGGGACCCACAATGAGAAGTTGGTTTACAAGATGAGATCGTGCCTTTTTAGTATGAATTAGAGTTGCTGGTGATCGGTGATGCAGAACAGGTTTGGCACAACAGACACTAGTCATATGATAGCTTTTGTGAAATATCGGCTTCAGCTTTGAGACTGTGAACTTAGACGATGAGCAGGAAAATTCAATAACAAAGGCAAAGTCGAGTTTTACGATATGGGAAGCAGGCATAAAATTATGATGGTTTGTTGACCGTAAGAAACCATTAATTTTGAGCTCCGTCTCTTCAAACAAATGTTATCCACGATTCCACATGATTTTACATGAAATATTGAAAGAATGGCAGTCAGGAGTCTGTGGGTTCATCAAACGTGTGAATCTTGATGTTAAATGGAATGGTGGAAGTAATGACTAGGCTTTCATGGGAAACCACGCTGTTCAGTGGATGTCATCATCATGAAACAATGGCAATACTACCAACGATTATAACTTAAAAATTTTGTGGTTTCATGACTATGCAATTTATTGATGTCTTGTAAATAGAAAAGTGAGAGCAGTATAGGAAATCGACAAGACCAACAGGGAGTTATGGAGCCAATCTTTACGGCGATGACTTTAGCTTGACAAGGGGAATTGGCTGCAATGGTTTTGTAGCAGCAGTCATGTTTTGCGCAGCGCTTTAAGGCGCACATTGAGTCAACGTAAGTTGTCAATGATAGCTATAAAAATGAACATTTTTCGATCTAAATAGATAATCCTGCACAATGGTATTGAACAGTGTCGTTTGAAGTCCAAGACTAGTGTCGCGTATCTACTAATGATCAACAACTCCTTCAATTTTGGCGTCGCTTTTGGTGAGGTGGGAAAAACAAGTAAATTACACTTGAACCAGTTGCAGCGCTTGTTCACCTAAAACCAATGGGAGTGCTCAAAAGACTTTGCACCTCTCCTTTTGGTGTTACCAAAGAGTCGTCTTGCAGTCACCCACGCTTGTCATCACATGGAGCCCAAACAACGCACCATTTGTTCTTTGGCATCGTAAGGGTTAGTTTGCAGGCCAAATCAGATGCTCATTAAAGGCATCATGGCCACCAGCATGAGGCATAATATCCAACATGAAATACCAATTGACTGCAGACATATTTTGAAGTTGTGTTGCCCTTCTCCACTTGCTACATATATTGCCTAAGTAGTTCTCAATGTCAGGCAAGAGGCGTTTTAGCGATTGGATTGAATGAAAGACCACAATCTAGCTACTCAAATGAGTACATTTGTCTAAGAAGCTGAGTGAATGACAGGAAAGCACAGAGTGACGTCGCACAGACGAATCTTACTATCCGACATCATCATCAAGTCACCGAAATGTCAAAAGTACCGTGTGGCTGGGATCATCGATTGTCATGGCGAAGACGATATGACTGCATTGCAGAGAAACCTACAGAGAGGTAGAATCTGCTTATGCCAACCTCAAGCATTGCACCATGGGATGCTACGTCCAATCTTTTCCATGGTGAACTGCCAAGCTGAGTATCTATTCTGTCTCTTCGATTACTATAAGATGCATGCCCGTCGTAATCGTAATCAGATTTCAAATCGAGGCCAAAGCAACCTCAAACCGTGTGAGTGTCACTGAGGTGTGAATGATTTAATTATCATGAGGTTGGGCTTTTAATGCTCAACAGAGTGACCCACTCTTATCAAGAACCTGATAAGCCCGTGAAGGTGGGTTCGCCAGTTGCTTTTGCTTGAGGAGTCTAATATTTTTGCACACGCATGGCTCAACTGCCCATGCAAGTGTTGTATGCTCTACTCGCAATTAATTTTGGAGTCCATACGCCATGTTGCCACCATGGCATCACATCATCAAGAGATCATGAGCATTGATGGCTTGAGTGAGAGCTTGGAGAGCGATAGCAGACCACTTCATTGTTCTCTCATGAACTCTAAGTTAAATCCCTAGTAAGGTGAGACGCACTTTCACAGCACCTAGTTCGTCTGCAGTCACATCAAATGGCTAGCTGGTCGGGATTAAATTAGCCGTCGGCCAGCGTGTAAAATGACTAATCAGCCGAATCATCAACCTGAACGGCTAACCTCCCAACTGACCAGCGACTCTCATGGGTTCATTCATTGACACGGTAAGGTGTCAGAGGCAGTGCTGTCTTTTCTACGTCCTCTGAGGATACATACGCACCACCAACAGCAACAAGAATGTAGACCCAAGAACACAATTGTTTGGTCGAACCGCACCGTGGGCAAGTTTGGAAACTGGACAAGCGGTGTAAGCCTCTCAGGTCGTAGCTGTGTATGGTTTTTCTTGCAGTGAAATCTGAATCCAAATATGATGCCAAGAGCAGCAAAATGGAGCCAAATTACCTTTGGGTGCATAACATCACGTCCTGCTTTTAACAGAGCAGGTATAAAATTAGGGACACTTGAGTGATAAACAGAGAAATCGAGGAGAAAGTTGGACAGCAGCTAAAATGTTGCCTGCTTCTTACGAATTGGCAACTGTTCCTTATCTTTTTTAAATTTAACAGTTTAAGGAAATACCCTCATATGCCGAACAGGAGTAAACACATGCCGATTAGTGTAAAGCATGGAAAGGTAGCTGCTCACCGATTGCCACTTCAAAATCTCCTTGCGGGACGAACGTTTCCAACAGAAATAGGCGTAGTTGGATTAGCATATCTCATCCAGTGGCAACTTGTATTTGTAGTCCATACACGTGTGTTTATAAGGAAGTTGTAGGCCTGTCGAATGGCCTATCTTTGGTCGCCCACACGAACACACACTCATACGGTGGAGCCACATGTTATTGGGTCTCTGGAGCGGTTGTGCTGGAGAGTCTGTTAAGCGATGTGACATTCGCTTTTAACTACGCAATGAGCTGCAATATGGAGAGTAGGCAGCATTAACAGACTCACAAGAACTTTCACGCAAGCACTATGACAGTGGAATTAAATAGGTTGCTGTGCCAAAATCAGTGAATTCGGACTACGGGCTTAAGGGTGGTTGTGGGATTAAGAATTTGCCACATTTGATTTAGACACCTAAATATCCAGCCACAAATTGTCAGCCTTAGTTACTACGCTATGGAGGACTATATTGTTTATCGAGTGTTTAAACGCGTGTAGGATCACGTAGATTACATGTAGGCTTCATGCTCTCGAAGTGTATATTCTATAGACCACACTCTGTTAGAGGAACCGAATCCAAGTGGTATAAATGATGGCAAACCACTGCAGAGCCGTTCAAGGAGTGTCACACAAAACGGTGACTCATCATGTATAGTGAAGCAATTTGAATGCTGACAGATGAAGAGGATGCCTCATCTGGTATTCTGCGTTCGTGGATGTCATAAACTATTATTTTTTGACATCATCAGTGCATATGTCTAGGAGATTAATTCTCACCTACACTTAGTTTGGATGGCCGGTGGATGAATTTTGAGAGAATAATACAACTGAAGAAACGCTGCAGCGATCGACACGGACAGGCGAATAGCGAGGAAATTGAGATTTGAAGTGAAGGTGAAGGCGCAGAGTGCTTTGACTGTTAAATAAACTTACACGCTTTCTGCTTTGCTACTTCTGCTCTTCTTTTTTCTTAATGCGAGTGAATTTACCCCCTTTCCGTCTTCCTTGGCACTGCGTCAAGTGAGTTCCATTGATTAATGCGATCGACTTCAATGAACACGTTTAACCTCCAATGTCTCACTTGCATAGCATGTCTTGCACTCCAGTAATTCGTGTTGTCTTTCTTCCACTCAACTTCTTGCCTCTGACAAAAGTGCAGTTATCACAGCTTGTCCCGCTTTTTAAATGCGTTATTGAAATCCACTCAAGAAGATACTCAGCATGCATATGACAAGCCTTCAAACCATGAGCACCGTCCTACAGACGATGACGCTGCTATGTGATCACTCGGGCCTGCATCTTATAGTAATCGAAGAGACAGAGTAGATACTCTGGTAGTAGGTAGTAGTAGTAGTAGTAGGTTCATTTTCGTCATACATAAAGGATCGCGCGGAATAGTAGGGCATTAAAAATTCCCACACACTCGTTGTGCCGTTAAGACTCCTTTTTCTGCTTTTCAACATCCATCGTGGTTAATCTTTTGCGTTGAATAGTACAATGGATTAAGAAGTCTACGAGACAGAATGCAGAACGGCGCCAGTATATCCCACAGCGAACACACTGCGGCCTCAGTTACAGTGGCTTCATTCGTTGCTGTTGTCATTGCAATGCGTCAGTCATTGCTAAAAATTTTGACGAAGAACTAGGAAGAGAGGGAGGAGAGGATAAGGAACTAGTGTGACAGCTCTATGCTACTGGCCTGAGTGCCAACAAAATGCTCACTTTCTTTTCCTTGTCATCAATGTCTTATTTGACACGTGGACTAATTGAGGTGCACTATGAAATCCGTCTTTTCTCTGTCTTTTTCCGCTACTTCTACTTGCTGGTACCCGGATTTTAAGTCCAGTGTAGAGAACCACTTTGATCCATAGGGGGGAATCCAAGGGGTCCTTAATATAAGGTAAAGGAAAAGCGTCTGTCTTAGTTTGGTATTTAGCTTTCTGTAATTGACACAGCCGTAGACTACCGTTGCTTTTCTTTACCAGTGCGATTGGGAGGCCCATGGTGACCTGGATGGCCTTATAACTTCATCCTAGATCATCTCTTCCACCAGACGGTTTACTTCTTCTAGGAGGGGCGGCGGTACGCATCTGGGTGGTTGCCAAATGAGTCTAGCTTTGCCGGTGCCAATAGTGCGTTTGACGACACTTGTTCGTCCGAGTTTCGCTCCTTGCCATGAGAACATGTTCGGATACTTGCTAAGCAATGAGCGCAGTTCCTTTCTCTTGCTATCGGTGGTCTACATCAACTGGGAGCAAAGCTCATCTGAGTTGTTGATGGGAATGCCCGCAGCCTCGAAAAGGGCACTACGGATTTCGTCTGCGCCCTAATTTGGAGAAGATCTGACTGGGGTTGTTCTCTTTTACTGCTTGTTCGCAAATGTGCCTTCTGCAAAATTCAAGACCGCCTTGTTGCTGCGAAGGAAGTCAATGCCAAGTATCGCATCCCAAACTAACTTGGGGCACATAATAAATTAAAATGTCCGGATTCCTTCCCTTAGTGAGGCTTCTGACGACGTTTTTCCTTTTACCTTCATCTTTATCCCTTCTGCTGAGAGAAGTTTTGTAGAGGGAGGACCAGTGCAAACTTGGTGTGGAGATTTGGGAACGCTTGAGGATTCATTAATGGCTTGGCTGCGCCTGAGTCAAGGAGGAAACTGCAGGGACGTCCCTCTAGCTTGCCAGAGGCTTGCAGTGCAGCTTGCCTGCTTCTGAGATACGGCGCGACGGAGTCCATCGTGGACGTGTAGGATTTGTTTGACGGTTGGCGATGTCGGGAGGAGTTCCTGACGCTTTTTGGTCGCTGCCTCTACCATCTGGCTAAAATCATTGGTCTTCACGGTGTGGAGCTTCGCTGCGATGGTCGATGGCCGGACTCCGTCTTTGAATTGAACGACCACCCAAATTTTCACCTTGTTAGGTGGGCAGCCTCTGAAAGCCCATCCGGCTAGGATTTGCAGGATCCCAGCATACTCCTCGTCGTTGTTGCCTGGCTTTTGATCGCGGCGAAAGAACTCACTAGCCAGCGACTCCTCTCGCTGGTCAACAACGAGTTGAGCCAGTATCTCACAGCACTGGTCAAGATCGGAGTTAGGTGTGACGCCGGCATCAATTGCTGCTGAGAAAGGCTCATGCGGAAGAGCGTGGATGATCAGCGGAATCCTCTGCTCATTTAATTCCCTCTTTAAAATGGGGAAGATCCGCCAACGCTGCCACCAGTGTGGAAGGTTCCTCCTCTTCCCTCTTACCACCCTTGTTATTATAAGTCCAAACACGCTTCGACATCTTTATTATGGGTAAGAAGGGTACAGAGAGATCTTGTAGGAGAGTTCAGGATTGGGATGAATCGCGCTCTTGGTTCCAGGTTCCAATTGTCCTCTTGCTTCTGACCTACAAAGCACATTTAAAGAACATAAGTAGTACAGTTCCAATTCTTTTGCATTTGTCGAATTTGTGTATTGGGCCCAAATATTGTTATCCCAAGTCTTCAACGGGTTCTGGCGCAACTCATTAATCTTTTAACCGATGAGAGGAATAAGTATCACCTAGAAAAATCACCTTAGTGTAGACGAGAGAAGATGCAAAAATAATTTGAACTTTGAAATTCCAAAAGCATAAGTTCATGCATTATTTTGGCCGTACACCTCATTTAAGGTCTCTATTGTGAGGTCGATTTTACTCTAGGGTAAATCTTATCAACCCATCAGCTGTTAGTCAATTCTGAAACATAAGTAGCTATGTTATTTGGAAAGTTGAGAGCGTTTCCGAGTTAAGGCAATTTCCTTACCTCCAGGAATGGCTTCTGCTCCCCGCTTCTCAGTTGCAGAGGATAAAGGAATCGTCTCTTCTGTACATTGCCGTCATTCGAGAACTTAGAGAACCTGCCACACTAATTCACCAAGAACCTAATCGCCCAATTTGACAGCATACACTTTATTTTGCACTCCTTTCGTGAGGCATTGCATCGCATTCTCATGGCAACGGAAATGCGCATAAAGGCGAACTCTAGAAAGGTTACGCCCTCGACGGATCCTCAGATGCCACAAAATCGAGTCCGCCCTCGTTCCTCACAGTTATTTTCTTTTTGACTTTGTTGCCTAGCAAAGACTGCAGTAAGTGTTTACTCTGCTGCTTATATTTGACGTCCTGATTTGTGCAAGTGAGCTCGTCATCTATCCCCTAAGGTTTTTTCCCTCAACTTTTTGTTATAATTGGCCGATTGTAGGCGCTCTAAGATTATCGTGTGAGGTTGGTCAGGGAGCTTTTTTAATGAAAAAATGAGCCTTCCTATTGAGAACGAGTTACAGTTGACAGAAAATAATAAATCGTCTAGGCTGCGGTGAACTTGTTGGAACCGGGGTGAATGAAGTCATGCTCTGTGGGCTAATCGTCAGCTTTCTATTAAATGTTCTGTGTTTTAAGAGGAATGGCTTATCTCGCCTCGGCAGTTACTATTGCGCAACGGAGGAAAGTCAAGCACGTCGCATTCTCCCTCAGTGTCCAAGCCCCTTCAAAACATCTCCTCTATTTTGGCGTTCAACAAATTGGACCGCACCTTGGTGCCACAAACAGTCAGTGAGAAATCTCTACCTCTGTAGACAAGTGTGGAGCATTCCTGTTAGCAAAATGACTTCATTGTCAAGGCACGTTGGTGCTTGTTTCCATAAACTTGGAAAAAAGTAAGCTCTACCATACTTTCGGGTGGAAGAACGACGAGACGCTGGAGCATTTCAGAACTAACAACACTTTATGATGCGTTTCGTCCCAACAAAGCAGATGTTGGGAGCATTGGGCAGGACAGAAGTACTGACGCTAATTGACTCAAACCGGATGCACAAACTTAGTCTATTCAAATCACTGCGGTGCAGCACGTACGAATGCTAGTTCCTTGCACCAGCCAATCTTGCTTCCATCCACCTGGTAGTCTCGATGGTTCAGAAAACATCAATTTGATGCTTCAGTAGTAAAAATGCATTCATTTTAGAAAGATTAGAATCGAAAACCTGTGGAGCCGCCTAGTTCTCGTGGTTTCTTAGCACTCTTTGTCCGTTCTAACATATTACGCATTCGATGCTGTCAGGACATTTAGTGAAAGCGGTAAAACTATTTTCTTGGGCACAAAGAGTAAAGGTAGTGATTGCTTAAAAAATTGCCCAATTATTATACTGAGAAACCATGGTCTTATAAACATCTATCAAAAACATCAAGCTCACTCAACATTAGCCAAACCTCGATATCGACCGTTGCGTTGGCCCTTGCAGGCTATATTTTGTGTGGAAATTGGAGCCTACACCTTCTAGTCCTTCTTAAAAACGTGTCTTTTTGAGGACGACTTTATTGGAAAAGGCTGACCTAGCTAAAAATCAAATATCTGTGCTTTGCACTTCTGTTAACACCTGAATTCTACTATTCTGCTAATTTATTTATTGGTCAAGGCACTAGCGGCCAGCCCATTTTAGGCCTTATTCAGCCATCTCTAAGCCCGTATAGTCATCCCACCATGCACTCATTCATCTATCCACCCTTTTGAATAAACTTCTGGCATAGGTTGCGCTTCGACTTCCAAAATAAGATATGATGTGGAGGATAATGCTTTCTAGGAGCGCTCAGTGTGAGCGTAAATGGTGAATGTATTTTGGGATTTATCTGCTTCAAAGGCCAATACAAATGCAACAGTGACGACGATGGAAGAAGAGGCATTTGTTGACCACGCTCTCAAACATAATGCCAACATTTCAGCTCATCCACATGCGTCACCGGAGCAGAATCGGGTGTGATTCGCCTCACCATCGGTGCCCAGCAAGAATCTTATTTACTAACACGCTCACAATTGTCACCTCTACATATGACACTAAAATATCAAAAAGGAAAATGTGCCTGATTTAAAACTGCAGAACTAAAGTGAGACTGTACAATGGAAGATGACCAAGTAAAAGAGGCCGAGTAATTATGTTTACACCGAAGTTTTTTGGTAAGCAACCATTTTACAAAGCAGAAATTGTCTTGTCCAGCAGCTAATTTGCATATTTATGCTATCGTTAGATTGTTTACCGAAAATGATCGTCCATGAGGTCGCAAACAGTGTATCGCTTGCGGTGGATTGGCCTTGACACGGTCATCCTATGCGCCCTCTTAGTGTCAGGTCATGGCATAAATTGAACTACGTGAGCAACAGCCACCTCAACCAACACTAGTTCTTCCAGCACGGTAATGCCTTCCCTTTCATCAGGAAATAGCATTTGAATCTACTTTAGTTTGGCAAATAAAATTTACGAATACCACACGCTAGCCAGATGAAATGCAAGCTTAAGCCTTCTGCGTGGATCACATTATCGTGTCTATGTGAATCCTGGCACGAGTAGAAGCCTTTTCCTCAAAAGTTTGCTAAAGCAAGTACTTATTTTGGCGATTATCAAACACCCCAAAACAGTCCAAGTGCAAATGTTTCAACCGAATGGAATTACTGGAGGCTGACGTAGCTCAGAATGCAAGGGGGTGGATTGTGCAGTACAGAACTGTGAAGGATGTCAAGTTGGAAAAGCAAAGATGTTGCTTAACAATTAACTTTTCATACAAAGAATATTGCCATAAGTTGCCAAAGTTGTCCGATTAGTTGCAGCTCAAAAGTGCGGTACTCAATTTGCGTCTAATGATACCATGAAATTTGCAGCTTGATCTGTTATATTTGCTTAATTGTTAAAGGTTCTATCCACCTCGTTTTTTAGTTAGGGACCTACCAATCAGTGGACAGACTCTTAAAGAAACGGCAAAACCTCTAAACGGATTTTTTTGTTTCAATCTTAGACCAAATTTGACACAGCCAAGGGGTTACCCAATGAAATCTGTGTGAAATTAAAAAGCACAAAACAGTATAACTTAATCAGAAAAAAAGGTTCCATAAAATTCACTTCGATTTCAAAAGTCCACGACTCTGAGCATGTCAGAAAAGCGTGATTAAACCTGCCGTTTTGGACGAGGAAGAGTAAGATAAGACTGGACAACTTACGGCTGAATGAAAAGACGTTGCACATCCAACTTTGCCAGCGGAACTGCGAATCGCTGCAGATGGACGTAAGAAAACAAGTAGACACATGAAGGTGACTATTTGTGGCACCTTATCAAGAGAGAGAGGGACCAGTTGACAAGGCAGGGAGCGGTGCGCTAACTCTGCCATCAATTAGAAAAGTTGAGTGGACAATGAATAGATGGGATGCACATAACAGACATAACGACTACCTGCCATTGATAATAAGGTCGACAACAAATCCACTATAGCATAACTACTGCCTTTCACTAAATGCTAGTTTTGTTGTCCTTTATCAAATTATTGAGGCGCCACTTTATTTGTCCGATTCGTTGTTTGGATTCAATGCTGTGACGAATAGTGCAAGACGCGAATTCACTTCGTTCCCAAAGGGCTGGTAGGTTTCGGTGGCAGTGATTTCAACACGCATAATGTTCAAAGAAGCTTTCAGCAAAGATTCAGCACTGCGACGAACCCTGCACGATATCACTTGATCTGCTCTTAGGTCAATTGCTGATGCATTGCATTGATCGCCAGTGTGCGAAATGCTTTCATTCCTCTGCTGTTTTATCCTTTGAAGTGGTATTCAAGCACAGCAGGGACAAATTCAAAGCTGAAATACAGAACTCCGCTTCTTTATTACGTACAAACTTTACAAGTCGTTAAAAGTGATATGTCCTCAGCATTATTATTTTTTACTTAAAAATGACTTCCTAAGCAACGATGGCCTAAACAATATCTTGAGACGCCAATGCGAAGGGTCGAATAGAAGTAGATTCTTCCAACTCAGATCATAATCTGCTTCTCATGGCTTATATGGTCTTTACTTATCTGCAAAGCTATTCAAGAAGCAGATGGACGTCTTCGTATGATGTCTTTAAAGGGGACACATTTCGGGATCTTCCAAAGCAGACTGCTAAAATCGGATTAAACTAAGCAGTCATAGTGATCGATTGTTCAGCATTGACGTAGAAGGTATTTAAATGGGAACAGACAAGTAAAAGGCGTGGCAGTGTTCGTAAAACATATGTTACACGCTCAAAATATAAGATGAACTATTTAAAGCCAGCACTGCAAATAATCATGAGAAATTTCTACGAAGACCAAAATGTTAAACATGAGAATGAACGACCCATCCGAGACAAAAGATCAAGGAGTATTCAACCGCCTTGGCGTTGAGCAAGGTAGACCAATCTTTGGCAGGAATGCGCACAGCAATTCAGATGCCTTTGAAAGTTAGAATGTTTACTACTTATGTGCCTTGAAGTTGCCTGCTGCTGTTAAAATAGACTGCTCTAGAATGTTTTAGAGGGCTCGACAAATCGTCTTGCGCTGATTTTTTCGAGTGTCTGCAAACACCAAAGCATGAGTACAAAATGGATTAGAAGATCGCTCCTAATGACAAATTGGATTTCAAACCCCTAACTTTGGTGCTCGTCTTTTCAAAACCCAGAGAATCTCTACTGTTGGCTCTTGGCTTGCTAGCAAATAAATTCTTGACTGAGATGCATTCAGTAGGCAAGGAATCTTCTCATGTAAAGTAATCGAAGATAATTAATTATTCAAAAGTATATACCTTCCTTTGAAATCATGCATTCTGAAATGTCTAGGTGTTTTCTTGAAACGGTGTAAAACCGAAATGAAACAAGCCACCAGCCTTTGAGGCTTTTGAGTTTGCGGCTACAATACTTTATATTGCCTGAATATTTTCTTGACGAGAAATAGGATTTTCAGTCTGATTTAACATGGCATAAGCAAAATTTATTAACAAAGCTGACATAAATTGAACCAAATGCCTCAATATTAAGATGACAATGGGACTGCTGAAGCTACAGGACCGTGTTGGCCGACATGAGACTGAAATGGGTTGCGTTCTATTATCCAGCTTATCGTCTCCGAGACGCCCTCCCAGTGGTTCTCATGTATTATTCTGCTTCAGTCGCCACGGGATGATTAAGTATAGTAGAACCGCCAGCACAACAGAAGAAGCCAATAATTACTTTTCTACCAGGGCGAGAAGGTGGCCTCTTTCAGCAATCCCGACGGTCCTTCCTTAGGCATATCCTTTTCGTAAAAGCACCATCATTCCAATGGTCTCAGATCCGCTTTATATTTGATGGACTTTTGTGCAGATGGATTTCGACAGGATGCAGCTGCATTCAGGCGTTATTTTAGTCAACCTCATCAGATGCCCAAATCCATCCTTCCAACCTAAATTCGTTTCAGTCACAATGAGTCACGCTTCAGAACATGCGATTTGAGTGACTGTCAAAAGACAGCGCGATCTCGACCCTTCTTCTCTTATGGCTGCATAGTCTTGATTGTTTAAATTTAAAGGTCAATCAGTAATCCGAACGTGCCTATTTATTCCTCTCGATTTTGGCTTCGAAATCGTAAGTGAATGAGAGTAATAGTAATTGCGGGTGGAAACTAGGCCCAATGGTCTACATTCTTTCGGTTCTTTGATTTCATTCACGTCTTGGCTGATACCCATCAAACTCATACCCAGCTATGCCTTCCAATCGGGTCACAACTTACTGCTTCATTAAATGCCTCCTAGGTCAAATTCTAGCTTGAATAAGTCAAATCACTTCCGTATTGCTTTCATTATCCAGTATGGTCTTTTGTTTCCCACATGTGGTAGACAAAAAGGCTGCACATTATTTGAAAATGCCTCACAGATGTGTTTTGAAACAATCTAAACAAAGGTTTACCGTTTATTGATACGGTGAATGTTCATTCTGTTGAAATGATATAGCAACGGAACAAATACTAAAGCAGGAATTTTACGTTAATTCCGTAAGCATACTTCCGAAGTCCCGCTGGATTGCATTTCAGCATACCTTAGGCGCATTATTCGCCTTAAACAATTCTTTTACTGTTGCTCGAGACTTCCTATTCCCTTCACCATAAGCAAACCGCGATGACGAAAAACATCTAAAGATCGCCTAGCTTTTGACAGAACAAGTCGTCCGTAAGTCCCTCCTACGAAGCGTCCAGGGGTGGGTAACTGTCCGGCTCATACATAAAATTGGACAAATCATCATGGGTCATCCGTCACGCGATGCGAATACCATCTGCTCCTACCATCTAGTCAAGTTTGCGGTGAATCGAGGAAGCGTTGCAGGCTGCTTACGGTCCTGCGTCACAAAGTCCTCAACTAGCGATTAACTTAAAACCCTCATATTGTGGCCCAATGCATTATAGTATAACACCATGTCAACCTTTCATTTTCGATCCCACCTGCTCGCAAACAACTCCCACTCATTCTTACAAGCCTACGACAAGCTAGAAGGAGTTTCATGCAGGCTCCTGACTTCCGTGTAGCTAAATTAATGGTAAACCTAAATGCATTTCTACACTTGGTCACAGGGTCGTAATTGCTTCAGCGTTTCTAAGATTGCCTGCAGTAAAGGAGAAAAGGATGGTAACAGGAGAGCCAGCATTGGCGCCGATATCTGCTGAGTGAATGTAGTAACTGTCCGAAATTGGCTTGAAAGGCCGTCTGTATCGCTGATTCAGGCGCAACGCAAAAGCCGTTCATAGCTACCAGTCACGACAGTGCAAATGATGCAGCTCTTTCTCCACCAAAGCCCATTCATGAGGTATTTTCGTCGAGGATTTTGCTGAAACCGAAAGATCCCTGCGTAACTTAAAAGAAAGCTGGTAGAATAGGCTCCCCAGTAAGAGAGAGCATGTTGAGGCGTCCAATGAACTAAAGCAAATGGTCCGTTCCGCATGATGTAAGCATTAAACAACTTCGAATCGAGCAATCCATGGTTTACATTGGTTACTGACGTTAGTGAATCAGTCTTGGGAAACACGCCATCGCTTACTCAAAAGCCACAGTCAAAAAAGTGCTGGCGGAAAGCATAACACAACATGGTCTCTTTGCTACCCTGACAGTGGTTAAAAACTTAACAAACTGCCTGATGACGAGGATGTCCGCAGTGAAGATGGACCATTAGGCGTTGGTTGAATGGTGACTACAATATTGGAAGTAGACTAGCCGACTGTACCTCGGGATGATGACCTGAAGCAACGCAAATTCGCAGTTTTATTTGGGAAAGAGAATGCAAAAAGCAATGCACACACTCTGCCTTGCAAATATTGGAGTATGACTTGTAATAGCATAGTTGCAATACCATAGCGAAATGTTTTGACTATCATAATTAATGAAGGTGGTAAGCACGGGCTTGCCTAGTACAAGCTCCTAAGGCACAAGTCCTTCCTTTAACTTTGATGCATTAAATTGTTTTAATGCTCCAGCAACCAGTGGGCTCGACGACCTCGTCTTTCATAAAATTGTCCTTTGTGTTCTTGGCGCATACACACTTTCAATGTGCGTGTTAGTTGTTTGGCGACAGTTAGCCTTTGCCCTCTGCCTGTCCTCACCCCTCCTCATCGTGAGCAATGAATGCATAGTAGTGGTGACAGTCACAGTTGCTAGAATTTCCGTGTGGGTGGAAAATGGCATGCTTATTGGATACTTGGCATTCTCAACGGTGGCTATTTGAGGGGCTGAGTGTTTGCTTTGGTGGGACGACTTGAAATGGTTAATTTTTTGGGCGCAACCTAGATGTCCAAGTAAGCGGAAATAGCTGTCAGTGTGTCCTTCATGTTTTACCTCCTAGTATTGTTGTGTCATCCGTCATCCTGCACATCGTCATGAATTGATTGAGTGTGTCAGACCTAAACAGCTTGCAAGCATTTTATTAAGGAGGCTTAGAACTACTCCAGGACAAACATGCCTCCGGTGAGAACTAGCGTGTGCGTCATTTCCACGGTGGGGAGTGAGAAGAATATTGCCTGCCCTTTGAGTGAATGTTGAGTGAACCCAAACGCGGCATTTCAGCAGGACGCCAAACTGTCGTGAAGTATTGTTAGATAAGTTGTGCAATTTTTGCAGGGGAAGTTCCCGTGGTCTAATTTTATCGCAAAGTTTCTCATTCTTTGCAGCTTTTATATAATGCCCTATTCGTGAAAGCGTGCGATCTGTATCCTCTAGGAACGGATGGTGAAATCGAAGCGTTCACTGAGGTCGGATTGGTTGGCTGGTGGGTGGGTGGGTAACTTTGACTGCTGCTACGATATTCGAGCGCTAAGTGAGGTGACTTCGGTAAGGCGACCTCTTACTGATGGCGTAGAGGGTAGGAGATTCGCTCACGAATTTACTCCTCTTTCAGTTGCTCCAGGTGTGTAAGCTTCAGTTGTCCGTGAAGAGGAATGTGGCAGGGCTCACACAGTCACAATTCCATCACCGCACACGTCACCTTGCTAGTCTTTACGCTTAAATTGCGAGGCGGGGTGTCAATACCACTGATTTGGTGCTAAGCAGTCGTCGCTTGACAACAGTGGCATTTGAGTTGGCATTATTAGCAGGGTTGGTTTTAGCAAAGACCAATTACGAAGCTGAAAGGAGGCACCTATCTGACACTGGTGATTAACTAATAGTCAGCAAAAGGACATTTGTCAGTTAAAAACATGCTGATAGTGATTGCAGATGGTGGTCTATGAAAGTGGAGTTGCCGTATTACGTGCTTCTGCTTTTGAACTGCACTGCGCCTGCATTTTGTCTGGTTGCTCCGTCGTAGTTGTTGACAGATGTATTTGCAGATCCTGGCTGTAGCTGATCTAACCAATCAATTTGATACTCATTTATGCAAGCAATGTTAAAAGTTTTGCTACTGTTGCTGCTGCTGCTTGCCTTGTTCTTGCCTTTTACTCCCACGACCCATTTCGTTAACAGCCTCTACGTGAAGGCTTGTTCACGCCACCACCGGATGGGTGAGTGGCCTGTGCTCTTCTCAGCAGACGCCTCGTTGCTGACCCATCCGCCTTCGGTGGTTGGTCAATGGTTGTTGGACCAATGCAATCGATAAGACCACCTGCTGTGCATTCGTTGCGTATTGGTTGTCTGCCTATTCAATCGGTCTGTCCATTCAGTGATCCATTCGATCCACGACGAGTTGGGCTGAGAGCAATCTCACAAAACTAGGTGAGTGGGAAATGATTTCAGCAAAATGATTTTTGCATTCACTCAAGATTTCGTTGCGTAGAACTGGCAATTGTTGTAAAAGCATGCCCATTTTCACAGCGTATCGTCGAATGCGATATTAGTGCAGCTCGGTGTACGAATGTTCTAACTCATCTTCGATGCTTTGTTGCGAAACGATTTCATACCCATTTACCTTATTGTGCAGGAGAGCCAGGTCATTTCGAAGAACAATGCTACTATTCATAGGTCCACTCCCTCCATGTCCGTTTCATATCCGTAGAGGCAATTGGCTGATATCGTAAGCGAATATAGCTGAGACGAACATCGTAAAACTTAATGCTAGATTTGTGCACTAGGCAAATCTACCATTTGTCTAACTGTGTTTGCCTAATAGATCGTACTTGTAAGGCATAGCTTCGACAATTTTGAGTCACGATAATTAAAGGAACATTTCACCAGAAGAGCAGAACTGCAAGAAAGGTGAGTTGGTTTATTGATGATTATGTCTCTTCGATTTTCCATCAGTTAAGCATCATCCCACCCGTCCATCCGCTTCTCTTGGCCTAATTTATTCGTCTGTTGCTCTTTTTCTTCATGCAGATTGAAGCTCGCACTTTGTGGTGAAGTAGAAAGGTACCTAAATGCCCAACTGGCAACCAACTCAAAGGAAAGCATGAGGAAAAGTGGGCGATGATTGGCACTCTCGATAGGGCATCACATTTCAATCTAAGCACATTAGCATTGTCCCCTTTGCATGCACAGTAATGCAGAAAAGTGACTTAAGGTGGAAAAGCACGAAGGCAGATGATGCTTTACCTTGCAAAAGCACCAGCAAGGAATGATGTGCAAAGGCCACACCAGTCGGCGGCATTAGGAGTCAGCCACCACGCGACACGCGAAACTAATTTATTTACACGTGTCAGATTGAAAGAGGTCAATCAACACACAGACAACCTTTGGACATGTTCTGCTGCTCGTTACTTTATCTGTTTCCACTCATTTTGCTTCACTGTATCGTTTCTGTCATTCAGTTCTTCATCATTGTCTCCGGCCTACTTCGTTTTCTACTTGCCTTTGGTCTTCTTTTTGTTCTCCACCTCCGTCGTCTCCATCCTCGTCTACTCGCCAGTTTCGACCTTCCACCCCGCCGTTCTCGAGACGTCATAGGACCGAATCAGCTAGATATAGTAGAAATTAGGGGTAAGTTGTGCTACCAACCCCTCCTCCTCCTCCTTTCTTGTGTCACCTTCCTTCTCTTCTCTCTTGTTTTATTTATGTGCGTCATGTCGCTATTATTACATCTGGTATCCATATAAAACGCGTAGAAAGGAAAAGCTGTGCTTAGCCTCTTCAAGCATACTGTTGAAAAGAAATCCACTTTTCCCCCACTAAGCTGAACGCTTCATATTTAACTTAGTCAAGTGGCTAAGTGAGCGGGTAAATGCATCATTGATGCATCGAAGAAAAGGCGGGAGAAAGGGAGGGAACAGAGAAGGCTACACTAGGGCACCGCGCAGAGTCATCCTACGGTGTCCACTTCCAGCCAACTTTTTCTCTCTCTCACGCTCCCTGCTTCGCCTCTACCGCACTAATTTCTTTGTCTCTTTCAGCTGAACATGCAGGTCACTCCACGTCCTCGGACGAACTGCATGCGCCTCTGGCGTCGTTTGTGATGCGAGGTAAGGATTCGTCCGAGCACGATATTGCTAATTGGTACCAGAGGCATCCATATTTTAGCTGCACAGAATTCCTTAGGAGTATGTGGTTGATTCCGTTAGTTAAATGCATATCTTGCACTGTGTTCACTGTGCTGCACTTGCTTACAATGGCTCCTACATGCGTTGACAAGCACTAAATGAACAGCGGCAGCAGCAGACCTACGGTAGTGCAGCAAGGTGCCCCATATTCATGACGCACTGTGGGGGCACTGCAGCACGGTTACTCAAGACTAGGTCTAACTGGATCACACTAGATTACAGTGCAATACAGCAGGCTAAATTAGCCACCTAGGCTATATTGTGACAGGCCTGGATGAGTTAGGAAAGAAGGGCGCGGGTCGACAGAGCCTCATGTTCAGAGACGCCTTCCTACGATGCCATTCAAGTCAACAGCACCATCCTGACTTGACTCGCCTAATCGGCCCGACACAACTGCGTGCGATGTGAATTGAGGCCTTTCCTTTCTTCTTCTCAGATATTAGGGATCATAGGGCACACGCAAGAATAGGGTCTGATGGCGTTCGTGGAATGGAGGGATGGGAGCCCGCTCGTCGCCTCCTTCTTTCCCACACCCCACTTCAACGCGTCTTTGGTGAGTGCCACCTTTGTCCTCCACTAGGCTGGATTTGCTCTCAAGCGTTGCGTCTTGCATTATGTCCTGCCGAGTGTGTTCCATGCATTCAAATCACTCGAAGAAGAGGAGTGAGTAGTCGTCTGCATTTCATTTCCTTACCTTTAGCTTTCCACTTTAGCGTCACGAGAACGCATTGTTCCTCTGGCCCCCTCTTGGTCTTCTTCTCTTCATTTTCTTCGAATTCAACAACAGGTCGCCCCTGCCTCCTCCTCCTCCTATCTCATTCGCTGCAAGCGTCCTCTTGGTAAGTCTCCTTTACCTCTCTACTGGTCTTACCTTTGGTTATGACATGAATAACTAGTGCCAAGATTCATAACCTAGGACAGACTAGCACAGACTAGACTGAATCTGACTAAATCACACTGCACTGATGACCAACAGTTGTTTTGGCATAGCTTGGATTGAGTTGCCAAACACCTTTCATTTCCAACTCGATACTGTCGCTTTAGTTTGTCCCGCACCATCGCCTCTTTGGTCCATCTCCTATTCCTACACTTACTCTCTCAAGAGCGAAAGTGAGCGCGTTGCTTCTACTTCCAACTTCGTGATTTGCAGGCCGACCAAACTGTTAGGTGCTTATCTCACTGCCCACTAGTTGTTCTCCTTGTAAAGATTATGTCAGCGTGGCGCCCTGCAATAACGGGTAAGCATGTGTCCACCCCTTTTAAGTCCACATACTTTATTTTAGATTGAAGTTGACCCCTTGATTTGTGAACAAGAAAGTATCGAGTCCGTTAGCGTGCTTCCATCACGGCAGGAGAAATTAGATGGACAAGAGCCGAATCAAGGCAAAAAATAACACGGAGCGTCAAGCCGCAGTAAACTCACAGGCCAGGTGAAGCCGATTTGTCTCGTTGATCACCTGCAATCCGTGTTATCCATGTAGGCACGTAAAAACGAAGTGCACCAAAAGTGGTGATGCGTTGCAAGCGGCGATGGATAGCGAGTCGCAATAGGAGAGCCTGAATTGTTGCCACCAAATCAGAGAGCAACCAAATGCAACTAGACACGACAAGAGGTTGAGGAATCGTGATTCTGATTGAAGCCAAATTGAATGGGATGAATACGAGCGCATCGCATTAGCCGTGCAATCGAAGAGTACCCTGCCATTCGTTGGTTGGGCGAGGAGACAGCGAGGTAGTCGGGATTATCCATTCGCAACGACGTGCCCATGATACTGCTTGTCGCTCTCATAGCTGCCCCTTTTTCCTGTGCCTCACCCTTCTTATGATGAGCAATGAGGAAGTCCTTCACTTCATAGTTCGTCTGCAAGCCTGCTTGAAAGAGAAAGAGGCTTAATCCCATGAAGTGGATAAAAGAGTGGATGTCAACAATGAATGAATGTATGAATGCGTGCATGAATTGGAGAGACACAGAGCGAGGGAAGGGGTAGGCAGTAAGGAGGCGTGGAGGAGTAGGCATGACAGAGGCAGAATAAGATAGACAATGTGTATTCAACGTACTGGCGGGTATAGACGACTGAGATTGAGTGGACCGTGGTAAGGTGGGTGAGATCAGCGGTGCGTGAGACGGTGGTGATAATATTAGCATCTCCTCTTCTGCTGACTCCGGCTCCGTCTTCGCGAGCTCCACCTCCTCAATCACGACCGGCTCGCCCTCCTCTGGAACACACGTTGTTGTTAATGACGCTGCTCACTTGCACGCTTACCAGCAGAATCAACTCTTAGCGCTGCACATAAACAGCGCCGATGAGCTTGGCTCATCTGCATTTACGTGTACACGCAGAAGAGGATACTCAGGAGGAAGCCCTCCTCGGCTCCTTCGAAGTCAACTACGTGCATGCTCACTTTGATTAACACAAGATGATCATGAATATGCTGCAACGAACCTACTTTAGCGTGTGTAAGTAATAGTGTAAGTAATGATTAAACGCGATATGTTGATCGATTGCTTGATTAATTAATTAACAATCCGTAAGATCTGAATGCAGCCGATGGACAGACAGAGAGACAGACATGCAGGTAGGTAGGCAGACAGACAGACAGACAGACAGGCGCAGTGGCAGGCAGGTTTAGATTTAAATGCATGAATTGATGGTAGATGGCCGCTTGTGCTAATATGTCGAGAGTCGTTCATTTGCAGAAGATGTGCGACAGTGTTGTCAATAAAAACGTCACCTTCAATTTAACTTCCTGTCTCCATATGGGCTTATGTGAAATTAACAAAAGGAAAGAGAGCGTAAGGTTGTTAAGCAGGGGCATAAATGAGTTTCTGCAAATAACGCAATGTAGTGCAGAGCGCACTTGCCACAACTCAAATGCTCCACCGATTCACTACAGTTGTACCTGCGTAATTGAACTCGTGTTCTGTGAGCCGCATTATGGTGGGGAGGATGGCGTTCTCTACAAAACGCAACTTCCTTAGGTTGGAGGAAAAGCGCTTGACATGCCAGTCGCCGACATGTTCACTGGTTGGTGCTTACAACTGCAGGTCATGAATTCAGTGTGCATCACAATGCCTGCATACACTTTGACGATGCTGTTCCCTCTCAGCTCATTTTAGTAACAGTAGACTAGTACCCAATGCCTCCCATCTAACGGTCCATTCACTTCACGGACCTAATGGCTTAATCATGCGAGGAGAGGATTCATGAATGAGATCATTGCTTTCTCTGATACCCTTGCCTCTACCTACGCCCACTCGACGCTTTAGATGCCTTACAAATCGTTCCGCATCATGAGACCATATATTAGTGACACAAACCTCCGTGCACCGAGCTTTAGTAATATCGAATGTAGCGTTGCAGTCGAAGACGTGAACACTGACAATCCCGAACAAATTCTAACTGTTTATTAAGTGAGAAAATGAGAAGATTTAATTCTTTTCTGTTTCAGCTTAAATTTATGCCGCATTGGTCACTGTGCGCAACCTTGTTCATTATGTGCAGAATTTCCGCAACTGATGTATTGCTATTGCTGAAGTGTTGTTTGGGATGTAATGGAAGATGATCTTGCACTTGTTCATGCGAATGCGTAACTACTACTATCGGGCCAACTTCGTTGTGCTGTGCTTCGTTACGGCGAGGCAATTGTGATGGTGAGATAAGCTGGATGATTTTCTGCAATAATTTGTGTGGATTGCTGCGCCACATGTAGAGCTTCTTTATGGCCAGGCTTTTATGGCCTTGGTCTGATGAGCACTAAAATCATGTCGTGCAATCCCACCACAACAACAATGAGTCTGTCTTGTCGGTGTCTGTATTGGTCTAAGTGTGGTTTGTTGACGACTGTCTAGAAAGATTGTCGTGGTAATGGAGGCGAGTTGACGTCGTTACCACAGTTGCCGGCGAACCCATCGTGTGCTTCATCGATGTCCGCATGTATGCTGGATGGCTATTTCAAATCATATCTCACCTGTTTTATGCCTACTCATTTTTCCATATCCTTTATCTCTTTACTGTCTTTCTTGCTTTCCTTGCTCTTATCTCTCTCTCGTGCACTGTTGGCACCACATTGCTTACTCGTTGACTCAGTATTTGTTGTGAATGTTTTCGTCGACGTAGATGGTGACCTTTTCGAGTGAGGGAGGAGGAGAAGGAGGCGACAGTGATGGCAGCCGACTGAGGAGGGCGGTTGGGAGAAAAATTTTACTACTACGTGTCACTCTGATGGCAAAATCGCGTGGTTAGTGCAACTTACGTATCATCCTATATTCGCTCTGGAGAAGAAAATGAAGGATAAAGGAACAAGCGGGCTTACGAAGAATTGCAAACCTTTTCGCAAAACTGCGATATCGTTGGCGTAGACAGGGTGTTAAGTTGGGGATCGTTTCTCCTAGCGCTGCATCCCTCCCTGATTTAATGGTATTGATTGTATTATCCTGTCTGTATTTCTACTCTGCTTAGAGCGCAGGTGTAGACGGTGGAATGAGGGAGGATGGCGACGAAATGGGTGAGGCCAGGGCAGCGTTGGTGGTGGCGGTGATGATGATCATAGTGCCACCATCTAGTCCTGCTAGTTGAGTGCACACTTACTAGCATCAAGCCTTGGTATTCCATCATTCTACACCGTCGTAGGCATGGAGACATAGAGAAAGTGGAGAAATGTAAACCTGACAACTTGTCGCAGTAGTTGATGGGTATCGATTGTAACGTCTCTTCCTCTCTTTCCTCAAAGAGCAAGGAGTTGGATGAAAAGCAGGAGGTGAAAATGGCGGCAGGAGGGAGTGGGCATGAGAGAGGTAGAATAAGATGGACATTGTGCATTCGACTTTATGGTGAATATGGTCGACTGAGATGGGGTACTACGGCAAGGTGGCTGAGGCTTGCATTAATTAAAACGCTGATAATGGTGCTACTGTCCCCAACTGTTCATTCTCACCCTGCTAACTCTCCTCTGAAACGCACAATACTGTTTATGACGCTGAGCTTACTCATCTGGACACTTAGCGACGCACAAAGGCATGCACGTATGCACACAGAAGAGGATGCTCATGAGGAAGTCCTCCTCGGCTCCTTCAATGTCTACAACGAGCATGTTTACTTTCTCTTACCAGGAGACAAACAATGTTGGAATGTCCCCTTGTTCTTACTTGGGCCTCGTGCGTATGAGATGTACACCCTAGCAATAGGGTTGTTTGCGTTTAAAATGATCAAGGTGGTGGAGGGCATCTGCGTTTTCCTTGTCATTTTTTGGGAGGAGACTGACTGGTTGGGTGATTTGTCTGTGACACGCGTGAATGGTAGCTGCATGTGATGGGTTGTGAAGATCCTGCAGAGATTGTTTCGTACTGTTTTTGCGCTGCGGTCATCAACAGTCACTGTTAGTTGGCTCTTGGAGGAGTGGCTGCTGTAACCTATGCCACAATCCTGCGCAGACCTTTTAGTAGATCCCTTCTGTTGTGGGTCCTTTGCCCTACCCAGTTCAAGTCCTCTAACTGTGCGTGTCAAGTTCGACAAACTCCATTTTCTCCAAAGCCATCAACATTCCAGTGTTATCCTTCACTTTGCTGTCATATAGATATAAGGATCCTGCTAGCTGACTCGAGGATAACCTCAAAGCTGGCCATGCATATATGCATTCTTGGTCCCTACCTCACACATAAACTCCCCCTAGAAGACCAGAAGGTGCTAACACACACTGGTCTCAGCTGGTGTGGAAGCAGAGAAGAGCCCAAGAGAATATCCACCACGGGCCATATGTTTTGCGGTCCAGACAATAGCATCAGTACTGGCGCTATCTACCGAGCCAACCAATTTGGTTGCTCTTTAAAAGCCGAAACAATGCAAATACCCTCACATGGTTGGAAAAATACAACACTTACCTTGAGATACAACTTGGTACGAACTTCCAGGAAAGCAAAAGGGGAAAAAAAAGGCACTCGAATAAACAAACGGTTCCAGGTTGAAAGCGAAACATGGTAACCCCGACAAATATAGCAACCATCAGGCATTGCAGAAAGACCACTGACAACCAACGATGGCAATTGCATTCAGAAAACACAAAACACAAAACTCTCACAGTAGGCAAAAATTGGCCGCAGCATGGCAAGTTGTAGGCACATTGTGGTAAGCACAGGCTAGTTGTTAGCTTTCAACGCAAAAAGAACAGAGGAATGTAGTGGGGCTATATTGAGGCAAAGAGGTCGACATGAGAAAGCAATCGAATCGCCTTTCACTCTCTACAAGGGTCAATCGTACTTTGACTGAATTTGACGCCAAACGATGGGTGAAAACAAGCATGATCCAAGGGGTGAGAAAAGTGGTGTATCTTACCGGTCCCAAGATCCGAGTTTGTCACTTAGAAAAGAGTCCAGTGCCACTGCGTCACCACCCTCATCGTCATGCACTGACCGTTCATCCTCTCCTGTCCTTCCCTCCTTTCTTCACACAAAACGCATTCCTCTTTGCCTTGTCACCCAAATGAGTCTCTCAAGTGGTGAGCATGCATTGAACGCGCAGACGATTGCCTACTGACACATGAGCTAGACGCGCGCTCAGTGTCTGTGGCTGTAGCATTGTCTACCAGTAGGACGAACTCATTGATAGCTACAAGAGACTGGTTTAGTGGTGCTTACGCATACCTAGAACAAATCAACTCCTTCCAACCTCAAGCATATCAACATCTTCACACTTCAACCACGTGCACCACCAATGGAGACGCTGTGCGAGTAATCACCGTAAGAAAAATCTTAAGCCAAGATTACAGTCAGAAAACTTAAAACAAAATCCACCAAATTACTTGATCAGAAGATTCGGTACACCGAGTAGATAAAACCAAATTGTTGAGTTGGGTACAAAAGTGAGAAGTGATGATAAAAAGGTTAGTGAGAACGGAATAAAAATTTATATGAAGTTCCTGAGTACATGGCATCATGAATGGGCAAATAAGAGCGATAAAAGCTTACAAAATTAGGGGACATAGGGCGATAGTCATTACTAGGAATTCAGTCACCCTCACCTCTAATTCCTTGGCGATGGCCTGGACTCGATTAAGGCTCCGCTTCTGCCTCTGCCAGCCTCACTTTCTGTACCATCGATGCAGCCCGGACGGCGGCAGCTGAGGCAGTATTTTTGCGCCCGGCTGCTTCCAGCCTCTCCGCCATCTAACCTTATGTAGTCTGCGGTGCTGCGTTCGACGATGACGCCAGCTCTCCACGTACCGCAAACGTCAACACCACTGCTGCTCCGTCATCCTCCAGCGATGCATCTCTGTCTGCACCTCCGCCTCACCTGTCATCAATGTTTGTTGCTAAGGGCGTAGAAAAGACACCTGCTTCAGTAGTATACGTTGTAAGCTATGTCTTCTCTAGTCTCACAGAAACCTCAGTTATGCTCCTAATTTTGCCACATGACTGGATGGCAGACTGAACAGAGAACGGATGGATAGAAGGGCCAATGTACGAATGATTAGACCAATTGGATAATTTAGTTTTGGAGCTTTTTTTAACTGATGAGTCGTCATATGCTTTTCTCCTACTTGGTCACTCAGTCAGCGATCCACCCTGCGCAAGCGTAAAGGAAATGCAAAAGCAACAAATAGGTGGCCCATCAATACTACCCTCTGGCATGTGAATGGCGGTCATGTGCTTAGCCTCCACCACCACAGCCACCTTGATGCTGATGTAGGAGTGATTAACCAACTGTCGCATCGCTGCCCACACATCAGTCTCGCGTGAGATCAGCCAAAAGAGATATGCCCCATCTTGATCGCTTTCTGCCCTCCGCTTCTCAGTTGCAGAGGGTAAGGGAATCATCTCTTCTGTACAGTGCCGTCATTAGGGAACCGAGAGAAGCTGTCGCACTCTTTCATCAAGAACCTCATCGCCCAATTCGGCAACACGCTGTATTTTGCTCTCTTTCCGTAAGGCGGTGAACCTCAGGCTCATAGCAACGAGAATGGGCGTGGAGGCGAACGCTTGAAAGGTTACACCCTCGGTGGGGCTACAAATGCCACAAAATCGAGTTTGTCCTCGTTCCTTTTCTCCGCTGTGAGTGTGGCTGTGTTCCTGTTGATTTTATTGCTTCTTAGTGACTACAGTAAGTGTTTACCTCTACTTCAAACGTCACGTATATTTGCCGTCCTGATTTTGTGCAATTAAGCTCGTCATCTACTCTGTAAGGTACTTTTCTCGCCTTTATGTTATGTTTCGCCCGTTGTAAATGCTCTAAGATTATCGGTTTTGGTTCGAAGGCAAACTTTTTTGGCAAGCGAATAAGTTTTTCTATTAAAAACCAGTTTTACTTGAAAGAAAATAATAAAGCGTATGGCATGCGGTGAACTTGTTGAGAATGGGGTTGGTGAAGTCATGTTCTGTAAGTTAATCATCAATTTCCCATCAAGTGCTCTATGACTCGTTTATGTGGGCACGTTTCTGGTAGTGAGCAACTCTTGCGTTGAACCATGACGAGCCGACGAACCGACCACGCATGGCCGTGGCACCTCTCTCAACCCTCGGCGGCATATCTTCCCTCTTGTGGTACACAATCGTAAAGAATTCTCTATCATGATTATTGTCACATTTTGTGCGTCTTCGCTGCTTTCTACCTGAGTCGGCATTGGCAACTGCTATTTCCTACTCCTTCATGGTCTTGCCATTTGTTCACCGAAACGGCGACAAGTTAAGGACTATTATTAAGGGCATTACTTTCTGTCCACATAGGGTTGAAAGCTAATTGTTGTGTAGTTTGGTGTGACATGTTGTCCGGAGATGAAGATGGCTGGAACACATGTCTACCACAGGCTGGAATACACTGCGTTCGTATGAGGTGGGAACACAGGGCCTCTTGGACATCATGAGTGCTCACCGAGAGGCTGAAATTTAACCCCGTGATTTTACAGAAGGAAGTGCTGGTGATAAGTAAGTTGGTGTAACACGTCCCCTACCACTAAGAATACTATGAAAAAAAAAACAGTTTCCGACTCGCACACAGTGAGGAATTCAACTACAAACGCTTGAACAGCCCATGTCTCGGTTTCAGCAAGGTGATTATATGATGTGAAACATGTGTCGACGTCGATTCCTTTACGATGTTTAACTTGCAAGTGCTAGTATACCGCCGCTCTTTGGCTACTACCCCTGATTTGGATTTTATGGTTTCTTTAGGGAATGTGTGATGTAGTTCTTCTGTAGGAAGAATATATTTTAGGCCTCCCGGCTATAAACTGTAAGGAAGGAGTATTTAAATTCAAAGTCATCTATTTTGGCCATTTTAGTTTGACGTTTGGCTGGGTGCATGCAACCTTTGTCTATCAACAATAATTCGGCGCGCCGGATGTCTGGGGAGTGCTTTTGGGCGAAGACCGCTGAGGTGGCATCTAAAAAGCGCTAGGCTCTTTGTTCCCTCGATTGCGGTCTACAGGTCATTGGTTTAGCTCTTGGGTGGTGGTAAGCTTTATTGCTGGCAGAAGCACTTCTTATTTAAAACAATTACACTTTACACTTAAGTGGTTGAACAGGAATTCTATAAAGGGTAGTGCAAATGGAATTGTGGCGAACCGTCTTTAAATACCGACCCTTATAGAGCCCGTACTGATTGGCACGAGATCTTGAGTTGGCGTATGCTTGCTGAATATTAAAGGCAGTTTCCCCGTGAGTCACCATAGCAGGCTCTTCAACACTCTTCACCTAGACTATTTCTGATACCAATCACCATTTTACGGTTGATGCTCTAGTATAGCAAAGCCATCTAATAAACGACATAGTTCAGGATTCATTCAAGTGTCCAATGTTTCCACCTTGCTACTTTGTTCTCATTTCAGTTTTGCCTAGCATTCCGTCCATCTGGACGGTAATCAGCTGGTAGGGTGCGAGAGAGAGCGTGCCTTACTCACGTAATCAACGTATTCACGAAGGCATTGCTTCAAGTGTACTCTGCTTCCTGTTGCTAACACTAATTTTGCGGGACACGTGATCGGGGTGATTGTTGGGGTGCACGACATTCGCGACTCTTCTGTTGCTAACGTTACTACACATTCGTGTGGTAGATTTTCGGATCACAAATGGGATTCAAGAAGGATACTGTAGCATTAAGGGAAGCAAGCCCCCAACGAGGAAGTTGGTTCTAATGGAGTGAAAGTCCTACCCTAGATGCTTCTACACGCTGCAATTGTTAATTTCAGTTAGTTGAGTTGTATGCTTGCTTTGTCTTGATGCTCTACGTGGGACAAATCCACAGTAGCTCACACCGCTTCGCATTGAAGATAGAGCTGCCAGGAGCTGCGTCTTATTTATTGACAGCTATTTAGAGCAAATGCATGCAAACAAACAAAACCAGGCAAGCTTACCTCTCGAAATCACCTAATCTTCTCATTTATAAGGAAAGGGCGCAAAGCAATATGTCCTTTTCGTATATAACTTCCGTCCTTCATTGAAACCAGATGAAACATCAATCGTTATTTTTAAGTCAAGGCATATTAAGAATGTGCGAAAGGTGTGGATTTAAATTTGGCTGTTACAAAACGAAATTCAGAGATTCTGATGCCATGTGATTCTATTGAGAAGCATTGCTTCATTTTAAATAGATTGGATACGTAATTGTTGTGAGTTTAATTTGTAATAAAAGGTGGAAAATGAATCAGTGGCCGGCGGCGACCCACCAGATGCAGCACCCATACGCCTTCTTGTTAAACGCTTCAAGGAAGGTCCTTCCGTATGTTATCCTCTATTCTAGTTTTTCATTACAAAAATACAGCCAGGGAAGATGTGCAAAATTTTAAGTCAATATTGACACCTTGCAAAGAATGTTTAGGGGAGGTGCCAAGATCATAGATATCTCATTTCATATCTTAGCAGTAGCGATTCAAGTCCAGAAACCCCTGGACGTCAACTGAGTCATCAAATTCGTTAAGCGGACAGCAAAAATCAGGATATCCAAAGGTAAGAAAAATGGGAAACAAATGTGTCTAACTCTGCACCATACGGTTGTCCAGTTGTGTGTGTAATTCATATTCATTGGCTGTTGGGTAAAATACCACCTTAGCATTCTACATTTTATTCACTTTTTGATCATCACGTAAAGCCTTCCCCACTTCATTACTAGCCATTTGCCTTTTCTTGGTGCACACTGTATTCTGCCTCCCTTTTATGAAATTATGCCTTTGACGAATGGTCGATTAAACGATGCACGCCATAAATGATTTATTAATCGTGCATTTTTGATTCATTAAAAGATTGTCTGCAGAATAGTGCGGATAAATTAAATCGAACGTTCAAAGTTGACCAAACTTAATTTCATCAAGTTAATTATGTGTACTTAGCTTAAAGCTTCCTCTCTTTCACGGTTACACTCCTAATGCTTATACTACTGATTTGCGTTTTGAGACAGGTTCACTGTACGGAGCCTGTTTCGGGTCCCTTCGGAGCCGTCATTGTTTGTCAGAACTCGAAGCTCGCATGCGCGATGCATCATTAGACTGCTAGTCTCAATTTCATGGCTTTAATCTTTTTTTGCTTACAAATCTCATCAAATCGTGCCATCAATAGTTCAATAAAGTGGAAGCATTTGAGAACACATTATTTTTGGGTGGTCACTGCCATACTAACGTTTCGACATAAATTAAATCATAGTTGTCATTGAGAAATAGAGTAAGATTTAGCCTTCACAATGGAATTAAAAAATGCGAAGCGTTCAACAAATTGCGGAAGATAAAACCGACATTTGTAATGCTCAATTTGTATGCGTTTTAACTGTAACTGAAAATTTTCCAAACTTCAACAAACGAAATGCGTGCGCCGTCAGAATCCAATAGATGACAACTGCTCTTTTTTTCACTTCAAGCTAATTAAAATGAACGCCTTCTAAGGGAGCTCATTGTGGAGGAAGGATAGCAGGGATTACCACGTATTTTCGCCTATTTTAGAATAAATCGTATTTGTTAGTGGGATCACGAGGCTCTTCTTATGGCGTGGCAATATCCAGACAATTAAGCAAATTTGTGAGCTGCATAATGGCATGAACTGGCCTGGAAAAAACGTAAAAGTATAGGTTTCGTTAGGCCTTTGGAAAGGATTTTAGAATGTTCAAGGGAATTGTGGCCTTTTATGGACTCTGAAAAACTTATAGCTCCTTCGTGCACTCAATTAGCAAGTGTTCTTGGAAAGTAGGTCCAATTTTTTCGCCTGCCCATGGACCGCAAGTGCGCATCAATGCATCGGGCCTGCAAAAGAAGCCTAATTTCAATTGTAACTAGTTGTAGGAAAAAATGCTGGGCAAATATGCTTCTGTGGTGGGGACGAGCCATGAAGATGTTAAAGAATTTAAAGGCAAAGGATGAGCACCCATAGGTGAGAACATCTCTGGTAGCGGTATTGCCGGTGTGCTTGTTCAGACTGTTGTGGCAGATGAGAGAGAAGTATTCATTGATTCTAATATCATTGTAACAGAGAAGAAGATGCTCAGATGTATCCCGGACCTCTCCAAACCTGACAAATCTGCATTGGCACCCGAAGCAAACATCAATCTAGGCTCTTTGGATCCGCCATGCTGTGGTAAGTTAAAACGCCTTGCCCGCTTTTCAAAGTGAGTACCGCTGGCACCAAAGATAGGTTCGCATAACTCGATTGCAGGCTTATTTGTAAAACTGTCTCGGACTCATTAGAAGTACTTGTGAACTTGGCTGCTGATAAATGAACGCCATTTTTTAAATAAATGGACCTAACTCCTTGCACTTACCGTTCTGCGTTGAAAGTGGTTCCTGCATATGCTTCAAAGTAGCTTTCATTCATAATGAGATCAAAACAAGCGTAAGAAGTGTGACCGAGTCTGCAGAAACTTAACCAAAGTTTGGAAGGACTTTCGGACAATGTTGCTTAAATGAAGTTGTCAGACAATCGCCTCATTACCTAAGCTAGCTAGGGCGGAAAGGATGAAATTGTGATTAGGCCTGTCACGATCTGAGACAAATGGGTTGGAAACCAAAATTGTCTACTGCTATTGATGTGTTATCCTAATTAAGCAGACTTCTGATTTACGGATTAAAAGATGAATGAGCCTCAGGAATGGGGAACTGATGCTTCATATTTACAGTTATGTCAAAAACGATTGGATCAAATGATAGCGTTGAATTCGAACACCTCTGAGCCTTGAGACGCCCGGAAACCCGTGAGAAGGGAGGCCTTCGAAGGGCACCTTAACTGAAGCACGTTTTTATAGGTACTTTTCGGGCAGGGATATTTACCCATCCAAGCTATGATTTGCCTATATTTTCAGCGATCTAATAATTCTTCGAGTCTTCAGTTGAATGACAAGAGAAACCGATCTAAGCATCACGGTCACTTTCCCTACGCACTTGTCTTAATTAGCCAAAGCCACTTCCTGATCTTTGTTTCCACGACCTCAATCTAATATTTTATTCATTAAGCACTAGTCGACTTTCGTCATTCTCAAACTCTGGGATTTAACGTGTGAAAACTCGACCGAAATAGTCTCGTGCTCTCATCTCTAGTCAATCGATAGGGTCAAATGCGTTTAGCAAACTGAAATGGGAATCGCCAATTTCAATTTATCAAAATAGTACACAAAGGTTGCAATATCTCACCAACATCTTGTACATTCAATTGCATCGTCTCATCGTCCATCTTTGACTCTTTTGTACCCTCACTCATTTCATCCTACTAACCCTGGACATGATCCACAAAGACCCCTTGGCTTTTGCTTATAGGTACCGCTTTGCTCAGATAGCTCACAAAGCCTTCCATCTACCAGTCACTTGTGCCCGGCCTGCTTCACTGATCGCACGCACGCAAGCACGTGCATTTCAACTCGTCATCTTCAATTCAAAGGTCGATGTGTCGTCGGGTACATCGTCGCGGTTTTCATATTTCGGTGAAGTGTTTGCAGCTCAAATGGACAGGAAATCCGTCTACGTGACGCACGCTGAGCTTTGCATTGCTCAATTGGAGCAATACGTTGTGCTTACTCCCATTGTGCTATGTGTGGGGGTTCGTTGGATTCCTCGGAACCGTTGTGTGTTCCTCTACGGCTAATAATTGTGCTGCCTTGTAGACCTGACAACTAGGAAATATGTACCTGAGCAGCAGCACCGGCGCTCAGTTGGAGTACAGGCGAGATCGCGCAACCCCAAATACAGAGGCTGCCATCGGCCTCAGTGGACTTGGAAGCAGCCAGCTTTACGGTGCCATCCCTTTCTGACGAGGAAGTTGCACCAGCCACTGGATCCGTGTGCCTAAGCACTGACGCCAGTGAGTCTCACTGTTTCATTTCTTCGCAACTCTTCCTCCTCCTCCTCCCCAACTCACATTGTAGGTGTTGTATAGCAACTTTAGCTACATACGTACTTCGTGCTTTTGTGCTCAAATATTTGGTCCACAATTTCTCTCAGACATGGCATGCGAACCAATCAAGCAGTAGTGCAGTGTCACATCTTCGAAATGACTTTTTCATTATTCGGGCATAATCCACGTCGGATTGATTTTGTTCCTTCTCCTAACTAAGCACTGGTAGCGAGAGTAGAATGCTCAACACTCCCGTAAGTTGTCTGCGCTCAAACACTCTCCGCCTCCTTCTAACCCCTCATCCTCTTTGCAATCGCCGACTTCTCACGTTCACTTTTCATTCAATCTTTCAATGACACTTTCAGGGCCACAAAGCCAATCCGTTATACCAGAACACACGCCTGAAGTCATTCTCTGTTATCACGTCTTCCCTCCTCACCATTTTTATCATTGGTAGCCTCGGGTACATTCGACTGCTCCAGGTTTTGCATAATTTTAACGCAATGATACCAGTGACAGGCTGAACTAGAGTGATTGGCAAACCATCAAATGAGCATAAGCACCGACAAGTGGCTAAGCCATCAAAAGGCATTCGACAAACCGACCTCCTAATCTCGCCTGGACACTTGCTTCATCACATCCTCTATTCATTCTCTTTCCACTAAGTGCCTTCTCCTCGCTGCAATAAAGCATACAACGATTTGCAAGAGTAGTCTCTCTCACCCTACAACACATGAATCATGACTTAATGATGATTGCAAACATGTCTGATGAATTGTGACTGGACCCATGCACAAAATCCTTTCCACGTGATGCATTTCAACGCGCCGTGAATAGTGGGGATTCAAGCTCGCTTCAGTGAGTCAATGCATGATGACAGATGAGAAGTCCCTAATAAAACAATGTTTTTAGTGACATCCCTTTATAATAGCCAAAAGAGCACTACGTGTGCACACAACAATCTCAGTCAAGCTTGAAAATGGAACTTATACATTTATGCGTTTAAATTATGCATCGGTGCATTTGCTATTGCTGACATACTAATGCAGCTTCGCCAAATTCACAATATTTAAGAAATTGAACTGCATGTCTCTAATGTGTTACTCTCTTATCCAAATCATCCCTTAAATTCAATTGTCGTCCCCATGACCACGACTAAGCTGCTTTCTAAAGTGACAGCGCGTTCGTTTGATTGATATTTCTGCTGGCTCAACGCCGCTCTGTCAGTTGATGGACTTTGCCAGAATTGCTTCATTGTTGCAGATGGGTGAAAATGACTACCAAGTTTCTAAGAAGAGCGTGCGTAGTTATTTTTGCAACTGGGGATAGTAACCAACTGTGTACTCAAATGTAGGATAAAATTGGGAGGAATAACTTAGAATAAGCAGGTATGAGTGCAAAGCCCATGCTCTGCTGCTGTTGTGTCATCACGGTCTCGTCTACCACGACCCCTGACCGGTGCGAGTGTTGTCTACTGGATCGCACTTGTTCAACCACACATCGCCCAGCAAACACCAGCAATGTGAGTTGAGGAGGAGGCTATGCAATGCCTATATTTCTTCAATCGTACCTATCTGGCAAGAGGTGAGAAAATAACTCGAGCCTTGCGATTACAAAGGCCAGTATTGTAGAGTATCAAGGCCCCACTGAGGGCAAAAGAAGGCAGAATACTAGGATAGAATACATATGTTCAATGGGCAGAGGGAGTTGAGCTGCTGACATGGCCCGGAGACCAGCCTACGCAGCCAGGGCAATATGGCCACCTCTTTGACCCTGGTCGTAAATCGGCAGTCCAAACAAACAAAGTATTATGGGTATCTCTGAAACTTGGTGGAGCTGCCATCGTAGTCCCCATTAGGACTGCCTTAAATACCTTTTACCTGAAAAAAAACGTATCTCGTCAGGGTTGGCCACCGAAGCGATGGGGTAGATGACGACATTACGATACAAGCAAAATCGTTAGCAAAAATCCTGTTAAGGTTGCACTCGATTAAAACAAGGAAATTGAAAAATGAAGTGTGGTATTGGTGTTAATACTGCAAATCCTGCGTTATCGCCCACACTACAGTCGAGACTATGGAAGGCAAACGCGCAAATTTTCCGCACATCACAGCCTTCCATTCTGTAATAACTAATCTGCATCATGAGGGGTATTTCAAACGTATTTCATACAGAGTTTGTAGGCCGTCAATCTAAAAATAGCTTTCAAAAAAACAGTTTGCATATCATTAGGTTGCAATAAGCTTTTTATGAAAGATGTGCAGTTTTGTTGATTTGACATTGTTTTAAAGGGCATTGGCCTTCAAACCACTCGTCTCGCCTGCACGCTATTTAAGCGGGAGCGCAATGCCGCCTCGGCAAGTTCGGTGCTTTTCGCGTCCGAGTTTCGTAAGCTGAAAAAGGCGAAAAGGGGCAGGGTACGTTTCGTTTACCACTTTCCAGCTAGCTTAAGGACAAGCAAGGTACCCGACTTTTATAATGTCTTAGCTGTCCGTGTTAACCGATCATTTTTAGGACGCAGAACAAGAGGCGATTTAACAGGACGTCGTTAAAATGGTTGAAGTACTTAGTGGAGACAAAGACGTAGAATCAAGTTTGCATGCTATTGCGGAGGAACAGAAGGAGAAGGAGCAAAGTTGTAAAAAATTAGGTAAAACGATCCACGCCCAGAATGCCCTGATTTACCTGCTGGGGTTCGCTAAACCCTATACATCTTCTTTTCAAGGCGTAAAGAATGGTGTGGAGGTCGAGCCGAACTCATTGTCGGAGAAGGACGACTGCGAATCGATTCCAGAGCCAGTGAAATCCAATGGACAGTCTTCCTTTTGTGAGCTGCCTATTGCAGGTGGCAGAGCCGTAAATGCGCTTTATATGGGGAAGACTGTGATGGAACTACTTCTTGGTGGAGTGTTGTTTACGGACTTCCTGGGGTAGGTGTCCACCAGTTTTGATTTCCGGTTATAGTGACTATTATGGCCTAAAACCCATGCGTATCTCGTGTGGAGGCAATGCCGCCTTCGTATCCAAACGCACAGCTGCTCAAACAGGATTCAAACCCGACCTCACCATGTTGGTACCACATGTTTGTCACGCAACATCTAGCTGAAATCGCACACCTATCGGCATTTAGCGTCGGGGTATTTAAGCTGCGGCCATCGTCTCTGCCTTCCCCCTCCCCTTACACCCAACTTCAAAGAGGTCATGCGGATTCACCACTGGCGCTGTGCCTTCGAAAATGACGAGAACTTGTCGCTGAAAATGAATTTGCGAAATCCAAAAAGGCAAACTGCCATTGAGACTAGGAAAGGAACAGCTTCAAAGACCCTGCCTTGTCCACAGCACAAAATTAATGTGTAGTGAGGAGAACAGACAAAAGCAAACTAACCTCGACTAAATGTGGGCGAACAAATTTATCAGGGTCGAATCTAGCGTCGAGAACTGGCTGAACTCCACCCCTACCCTCCCCCACGCCTCGCAATCACACCCATCAAATCCGCCTCCCGTAAATAAGTCACGCATGAATTCGGATGAGCTCAACCGCATGTGCTGACAGTCCTAACACCTCGCCAATGTCACTCACCATTGAAGGCACTGCGATAACGACCGTGTGATTACTTTGAATTCGCCTTCCTTCATATTCAATGCTAGAATATGACAAATTCAACTCACGGTGTGCAAGTCCGCCAAACCTAACACTCAACCCACGAACCCACGAAAACTGTAACTCTGCAAGAGTACATCACATTTAATTGCCGGGACAGGACGGTCTCCACCACGTCTACTCTGACTTCGACTCCACAGCACCATCGCTCCCATTAAGCTCGTTTCTCACTCCACTCTGCTCTTTTCCTTCTTTACTCTTCACACCTTTCTTTGCCTCCTCTGCTTCGCTTTCAAGCCCAGAATAGCCATGAGCCATAGGAGAAATTATCAATCCGGCATCGAACAGATACATGGCCACCTGCATCTAAGATTGAGGAAGATAAGCACCACTTGAATCAAGCCACTCACCTTATCATTTGCATTGTCTCCAGGTAGGTCGCAGATCCTTATTTCATTAGGGTAAATAGCAACCAACCACTCAACAATTGGAAGAACCTAAACAAGGGAAGAGAGTAGAAGTGATGCTTTGAATTCCAAACGCCTACCCTTCGCGGCATCTGCAAACAAGCCGTATCATTAGCGAACCTCGGATCCCGAAAATTGCAGAGACTGTGGTGTACACAAAAGGAATCACCACCGCGTCTTCGCATTAGACTTAATACAGAGCGACGAGTGAGACGAATGGTGGTCTCAGGTTCCAGCTCCCACTCTAATTCGACACGACTTTCAACACGCCGATTGGACAGACATTCAATCTGCGATTTTCGATCCTCATCGGCCCCGCAGTCCAAGAAGTTGAAATCAGCCAAACTTGGCCCAAAGAAAGCCGCGTGTCCTGCCTCCTCACCTTAAAGGTAATAGCAACCATGTAAACCGACTCCATAAACACACCAATTTGTCTCAGTCCTCTCTGCTTCCATCCACAACTCATTCGTTCCTTTAAGCTCAAAAATAATTTGACGAACGTCTGCGCAGCTACTTACTTCACTCCGAGGTGCCAAGGTTAATGGCAGACACCAAAGCTTTGCTCTACCTTGACAGTGCGCAAAAACCGTCGCATGCAATAGTTTCAAAGTGGAAAGGCCTGGTGATGTAAAAAGACGACTCGATAGCTGTAATGGTGAGCGCACTAATGATACTCAGACCTCAGGCACCGCAAAAGAACAGCGTTCACTGTGAAATCAGACAGAAGCATTTTTATTGCCACTCGATCGTCAACAACAGGACAGCCTTTTCCCATGACCTCAAGCACTCTTGCGCCCCTCCACCCCAAACCAGGCGAGTATTCCACGTGGAGGGCTCAAGTTGCCGACATTAGGGGACAAGCTACGATTACTATCTCTTCGATGCGAGAGCAGTATGCCTATTCGAAGAGAGTAAATGCATTCAGGATCCATTGACACACCAAGTAAGTGGGAAGGGCAAACACCAACATTATGGACCACCTATTCTCATCCTTGCATAACCTCAACAACTGGATCGATCCCATCTGCATCAGTCATCTACTCTTACACAAACACCCACATTCTAAACCTAATGCGCGCAATGAAGCGTAGCCATCAGCCGAATGAAATCAAGACCCAGCCAACGCACAAGCCAAGCACAACTCACTGCAATCCAATTTCACAGCCGCCAACTGTTCCATAAATTGCTCTCTCAATTCTTTTGCGGCACGACCAACCGCTTGCTCCTCGTTCCGTCTACACACGCCATCTCCACCCTTCAACCACCTGCGCAAAACAAATTCCACTCCCTCCTCCGCGTTCACATCCTACACAAGCGTCGGTGTCATCAACAGCCACAACTACCCAACTTACTACATAGAGAATGTCAGCTGCATTCCTCGGATTATTGTGCGTAGACAGCAGCAGTTCACGGAATAGACTACTTTTCTTATTCCTTGGCTTCTTCAATTTCAGTTGCTAGAAGGATAAGGTGTGAGTGGAAGAGGGCATACTTCAAGAAGGCGTTTCCCACATTCCTCAACCAATACGGGCGCACGGTTGATAATGCAGAGAACAACGGCATAGGAGGTCTTGCATCCGGAGAGCTTTGCGCGGTGTTTGTATTGATGAGGAATGTATACTACATCACCAGATGCAAAAATGCCCTCCAGCTCACTCTCCGCTTCCTCATTTCTCGGCGAATATAAGTTGATTTCGAGGGACCCCTCCATCACAATAATAAACATATCGCCAGGTGGTGCAGTGCGGCCGCTGGAGAAATCGACAAGAGGCCCGACGAATTCCTTATTTACAAAAGTTACAACGGAGTATAGGGGACCGTTAATAATCTCCTCAAGGAAGCCGAGGTGCACAGCAAAGTTGTCGTTGAAACGCTCTGGGAGGAGGATCCGAAAGCTTGAGCCCATCTAGAAGGGGATGGGGTGAGGAAGAAGGATTTGATATCCAGAAAATGCCAGTAAATAGCGTGAAGGAAAGTACACCTTAACGAGTGCCTTTCTGCATGGGGTTGGTTAACCTCCCCTCCCCTGTCTGTTGTGGATTCATGGCGTAGATCGAAGCACGAATGAGCACAGTGAGACTAGCAAGGTGAGAGCGCCGTCAATTAATAAAAGTAAAATAAAGTGAACCCACGATGCAACGAGTAGGTTGGCGTTAGTTGAAAATGCTTCCTTCCCACCTCCCCTTCTCGCCCCTCGAACCCTAATCGAACATAGGTCATGCAGAACAACCATCCATCGTGGATCAGGAATAAAGGAAAGGGTGATCGAGTTGATCAAAGCTAACAGCAGCACTAAATGAGAAGTGTCTTTGAATGTGATGAACAATGGAGTCAATTTTAGCCTACGGTTAGGAGTAGAAATATCAAGTAATTACAATGGACTAAAGTAGCGCCACAATGGTGGAATGGAAAAAATTTACTCAAGGGTGGACAGAAACACCACATACGCAAAAACTAGAAACAAAATAAACTCCCTTTGAAATGGGAAATATGTGAAAGCAAAGCATTTTCCATCAATCATGGCACGGCAGCGCAAAATTCTACAATGTGACCAAATGAGTTCGCAGTTGCAATCCTACAAGTTTCCTTAACCCCAGGGACAAAGTAACCCGCATTTGTAGAACACGCCAAAACAAATTACACATTTCAGGCTCAATCTACAGGATTGCAAAGCGCGGCAATCATTTCTATTTCTTCTGCCAATACCACTAACCCAGCATTAAAAGAGAACATTCATGAAATGAGTTGCAAGCCAGGTTTCAGGAAACTGCACTTACACAGTAACTCAGACTCGATAAGGAGAACGTAAGAATTTCATGTAGCTGCCAGTGCCATCACTAGTCGCCAAATTTCGAGCATGTGAAGGGTCAAGCATCAAGGCAAGGTACCTCTTACGCAACACACACAGCACACCTAAAGATGCATAAAAGCTGCTATCCAATGGATTTTAGCGGAAGCAAACACACTTGAGCGAATCCGCCTCCATCCATCATTCCTCGTGCACTGAGCACATCCCATTACCACCTCACCAGCTGTAGTCTAACAAAGACACTTCCACCGAATACGGCATTCACATACACAAAAAAGGTGTCAAAATCAGCTCACCTCAAATTTATTCCAAACAACCCATCGGTAGGCGCGATACGAATAACCTAGTTTACTCTCTGCATCAGGAATCGGAACAATTTCCACGTCATGTGGATAATACATCTCTTCCTCAGCCATCAACCTGTCCATCATTTGAACAGGAAAAATACAATTCAATTTCCGTCTCGCAGCTCCACACGAGATACGCATGGGTTTTAGGCCATAATAGTCACTATAACCGGAAATCAAAACTGGTGGACACCTACCCCAGGAAGTCCGTAAACAACACTCCACCAAGAAGTAGTTCCATCACAGTCTTCCCCATATAAAGCGCATTTACGGCTCTGCCACCTGCAATAGGCAGCTCACAAAAGGAAGACTGTCCATTGGATTTCACTGGCTCTGGAATCGATTCGCAGTCGTCCTTCTCCGACAATGAGTTCGGCTCGACCTCCACACCATTCTTTACGCCTTGAAAAGAAGATGTATAGGGTTTAGCGAACCCCAACAGGTAAATCAGGGCATTCTGGGCGCGGATCGTTTTACCTAATTTTTTACAACTTTGCTCCTTCTCCTTCTGTTCCTCCGCAATAGCATGCAAACTTGATTCTACGTCTTTGTCTCCACTAAGTACTTCAACCATTTTAACGACGTCCTGTTAAATCGCCTCTTGTTCTGCGTCCTAAAAATGATCGGTTAACACGGACAGCTATGACATTATAAGAGTCGGGTACCTTGCTTATCCTTAAGCTAGCTGGAAAGTGGTAAACGAAACGTACCCTACCCCTTTTCGCCTTTTTCAGCTTACGAAACTCGGATGCGAAAAGCACCGAACTTGCCGAGGCGGCTTTGCGCTCCCGCTTAAATAGCGTGCAGGCGAGACGAGTGGTTTGAAGGCCAATGCCCTTTAAAACAATGTCAAATCAACAAAACTGCACATCTTTCATAAAAAGCTTATTGCAACCTAATGATATGCAAACTGTTTTTTTGAAAGCTATTTTTAGATTGACGGCCTACAAACTCTGTATGAAATACGTTTGAAATACCCCTCATGATGCAGATTAGTTATTACAGAATGGAAGGCTGTGATGTGCGGAAAATTTGCGCGTTTGCCTTCCATAGTCTCGACTGTAGTGTGGGCGAAAACGCAGGATTTGCAGTATTAACACCAATACCACACTTCATTTTTCAATTTCCTTGTTTTAATCGAGTGCAACCTTAACAGGATTTTTGCTAACGATTTTGCTTGTATCGTAATGTCGTCATCTACCCCATCGCTTCGGTGGCCAACCCTGACGAGATACGTTTTTTTTCAGGTAAAAGGTATTTAAGGCAGTCCTAATGGGGACTACGATGGCAGCTCCACCAAGTTTCAGAGATACCCATAATACTTTGTTTGTTTGGACTGCCGATTTACGACCAGGGTCAAAGAGGTGGCCATATTGCCCTGGCTGCGTAGGCTGGTCTCCGGGCCATGTCAGCAGCTCAACTCCCTCTGCCCATTGAACATATGTATTCTATCCTAGTATTCTGCCTTCTTTTGCCCTCAGTGGGGCCTTGATACTCTACAATACTGGCCTTTGTAATCGCAAGGCTCGAGTTATTTTCTCACCTCTTGCCAGATAGGTACGATTGAAGAAATATAGGCATTGCATAGCCTCCTCCTCAACTCACATTGCTGGTGTTTGCTGGGCGATGTGTGGTTGAACAAGTGCGATCCAGTAGACAACACTCGCACCGGTCAGGGGTCGTGGTAGACGAGACCGTGATGACACAACAGCAGCAGAGCATGGGCTTTGCACTCATACCTGCTTATTCTAAGTTATTCCTCCCAATTTTATCCTACATTTGAGTACACAGTTGGTTACTATCCCCAGTTGCAAAAATAACTACGCACGCTCTTCTTAGAAACTTGGTAGTCATTTTCACCCATCTGCAACAATGAAGCAATTCTGGCAAAGTCGATCAACTGACGGAGCGGCGTTGAGCCAGCAGAAATGTCAATCAAACGAACGCACTGTCCCTTTGGAAAGCAGCTTACGTGGTCATGCGGACGACAATTGAAATTGGAGGATGGTTGGACAAGAGAGTACCACATTAGAGAGACACGCAGTTCAATTTCTTAATTATCGTAAATTTGGCAAAGCTGCATTAGTAAGCCAGCAATACCAAATGCACCAATGCATAAATGTTTGAATTTCATTTACAAACTTGACAGAGATTGTTGTGTGCACACGTAGTGCTCTTTTGCCCATTACAAAGGGATGTCACTAAAAACACATTGTTTTATTAGGAACTTCTCATCTGTCATCATGCATTGACTCACTGAAGCGAGCTTGAATCCTCACTATTCACGGCACGTTGAAAAGCATTACGTGGAAAGGATTTTGTGCATGGGTCCAGTCATGTGTTGCAGGGTGCGAGAGATTACTCTTGCAAGTCGTTGTGTGCTTTATTGCAGCGAGGAGAAGTCACTTAGTTGAAGGAGGATGAATAAAGGATGAGATGAAGCAAGTGTCCAGGTGAGATTAGGAGGTCGGTTTGTCGAATGCCTTTTGATGGCTTAGCCACTTATCGGTGCTTATGCTCATTTGATGGTTTGCCAATCACTCTAGTTCAGCCTGTCACTGGTATCATTGCGTTAACATTATGCAAAGCCTGGAGCAGTCGAATGTATCCGAGGCTACTGATGATAACAATGGTGAGGAGGGAAGACGTGATAACAGAGAATGACTTCAGGTATGCGTTTTGGTTTGGCGGGTTGACTTTGTAGCCCTGAAGGTGTCAATGAGAGATTGGAATGAAAAGTGAACGTGAGAAGTCAGCGATTGCAAAGAGGATGAGAGGTGAGAAGGAGGCGGAGAGTGTTTGAGCGCTTAGTTAGGAGAAGGAACAAAATCAATCCAACGTGGCTTATGCCCGAATAATGGAAAAGTCATTTAGAAGATATGTGACACTGCACTACTGCTTGATTGGTTCGCTTGCCATGCCTGAGAGAAATTGTGGACCAAATATTTGAGCACAAAAGCACGAAGTACGTATTTAGCTAAAGTTGCTACACAACACCTACAATGTGAGTTGGGGAGGAGGAGGAGGAAGAGGTGCGAAGAAAGAAGACAGTGAGACTCATTGGCGTCAGTGCTTGGGCACACGGATCCAGTGGCTGGTGCAACTTCCTCGTCAGAAAGGGATGGCACCGCGAAGCTGGTTGCGTCCAAGTCCACTGAGGCCGATGGCAGCCTCTGTAGATGGGGTTGCAAAATCTCGCCTGTACTCCAACTGAGCGCCGGTGCTGCTGCTCAGGTACATAATTCCTAGTTGTCAAGTCTACAAGACAGCACAATTATTAGCCATAGAGGAACACACATCAGTTCCGAGGAATCCAACGAACCCCCACACATAGCACAATGGGAGTAAGCACAATGCATTGCTCCAATTGAGCAATGCAAAGATCAACGTACGTTACGTAGACGGATTTCCTGTCCGTTTGGGTTGCAAACACTTCACCGAAATATGAAAACTGCGACGATGTAGCCGACGACACATCGACCTTTGAATTGAAGATGACGAGTTGAAAAGCACGTGCTTGCGTGCGTGCGATCAGTGAAGCAGGGCGGGCACAAGTGACTGGCAGATGGAAGGCTTTGTGAGCAATCTGAACAAGGCGATACCTATAAGCAAAAGCCAAGGGGTCTTTGTGGATCATGTCCAAGGTTAGTAGGATGAAATGAGTGAGGGTACAAAAGAGTCAAAGATGGACGATGAGACGATGCAATTAAATGTACAAGATGTTGGTGAGATATTGCAACCTTAGTGTGCCCTTTTGATAAGGTAAAATTGGCGATTTTCATTTCAGTTTGCTAAACGCATTTGACCCTATCATTGAATAGGGAAGAGAGCACGAGACTACTTTGATCGAGTTTTCACACGTTGAATCCCAGAGTTTGAGAATGACGAAAGTCGACTAGTGCTTAATGAATAAAATACTAGATTGAGGTCGTGGAAACAAAGATCAGGAAGTGGCTTTGGCTAATTAAGACAAGTGCGTAGGGAAGGTGACCGTGATGCTTGGATCGATTTCTCTTGTCATTTAACTTGACTTGAAGAATTATTAGATCGCTGAAAATATAGGCAAACCATAGCTTGGATGGGCAAATATCCCTGAGATTGATCGATGGCAATTTATGAAAAAATGGAACAAACACCACTGAATTACTGAAAAGTACCTATAAAAACGTGCTCTAGTTGAGGTGCCTTTCGAAGGCCTCCCTCCTCACGGGCATCCGGGCGTCTCAAGGCTCAGAGGTGTTCGAATTCAACACAATCATTTAATCCAATCGTTTTGACATAACTGTAATCATGAAGCAGCAGTTCCCCATTCCCTGAGGCTCATTCATCTTTTAACCTGTAAATCAGAAGTCCACTTGATTAGGATAACACATCAATAGCAATAGACAATTTTGGTCTCCAGCACATTTGTCTCAGATCGCGACAGACCTCATCACAATTTCATCCTTTCCGCCCTAACTAGCTTAGGTAATAAGGCGATTGTCTGACAACTTTATTCAAGCTACATTGTCCGAAAGTCCTTCTAAACTTTAGTTAAGTTTCTGCAGACTCGGTCACACTTCTTACACTTGTTTTGATCTCATTATGAATGAAAGCTACTTTGAAGCATATGCAGGAACCACTTTCAACGCAGAAGAGTGAGTGCAAGGAGTTAGGTCCATTTATTTAAAAAATGGCGTTCATTTATCAGCAGCCATGTCCACAAGTACTTTTAATGAGTCCGAGACAGTTTTACAAATAAGCACGCAATCGAGTTTCGCGAACCTATCTTTGATGCCAGCGATACTCACTTTGATATCCCTGCCACAATGTACTGAAGATTGCTTTAAAATGATCATAGAATAGTTATTCGAAACTTTATTAGTGCAAATTTGTAAGGCGTTTTAACTTACCATAGCATGGCGGATTCAAAGAGCCTAGATTGATGTTTGCTTCGGGTGTCAATGCAGATTTGCCAGGTTTGGAGAGGTCAAAGAAGGACATCTGCATGATTCCACCCTTGGAGAGGTCCGGGATACATCTGAGCATCTTCTTCTCTGTTACAATGATATTGGGATCAATGAATACTTCTCTCTCACCTGCCACAACAGTCTGAACAAGCACACCGTCAATACCGCTACCAGAGATATTCTCACCTATGGGTGCTCATCCTTTGCTTTTAAATTCTTTAACATCTTCATGATTCGCCCCCACCATAGAAGCATATTTACCTAGCTTTTTTTCTTCCAACTAAGTACAATTGAAATTAGGCTTCTTTCGCAGGCTCGATGCATTGATGCGCACTTGCGGTCTATGAGCGGGCGAAAATTGGACCTACTTTCCAAGAACACTTGCTAATTGAGTGCACGAAGGAGCTATAGGTTTTCAGAGTCCATAAAAGGCCACAATTCCCTTGGACTTTCTAAAATCCTTTCCAAAGGCCTAACGAAACCTATGCTCTTACGTTTTTTCCAGGTCAGTTCATGCTATTATGCAGATCACAAATTCGCTTAATTGTCTGGATATTGCCAAGCCATAAGAAGAACCTCGTGATCCCACTAACAAATGCGATTTATTCTAAAATAGGCGAAAAATACGTGGCAATCGCTGCTATCCTTCCTCAACAATGAGCTCCCTTAGAAGGCGTTCATTTTAATTAGCTTGAAGTGAAAAAAAGAGCAGTTGTCATCTATTGGATTCTGACGGCGCACGCATTTCGTTTGTTGAAGTTTGGAAAATTTTCAGTTACAGTTAAAACGCATAAAATTTAATCATTACAAATGTCGATTTTATCTTGCTTAACTTGTCGAACGCTTCACCATCTTTATTTTTTTTTGTAAAAGCTGAAGCTTACTTCGTTTCTCAATGACAGTGACAACCCAAAATACCGTGTTCCCAAATGCTTAAATTCAGTTGAACATGCGCGCAGCTTCCATTTTAATAAACCATTGGTGGCGCAATTTAATGAGATTTGTACGTAAAAAAGATTAAAGCCATGATATTGAGACTAGCAGTCTAATGATGTATCGCGCACGCGAGCTTCGAGTTCTGACAAACAATGACGGCTCCGAAGGGACCCGAAACAGGCTCCGTGCAGTGAACCTGTCTCAAAACGCAAATCAGTAGCATAAGCATTAGGAGTGTAACCGTGAAAGAGAGGAAGTTTTAAGCTAAGTACACATAATTAATTTGATGAAATTAAGTTTGGTCAACTTTAAACGCATCGTTTAATCGACCATTCGTCAAAGGCTAAAATACAGTGTGCAACAAGGAAAGGCAAATGGCTAGTAATGAAGTGGGGGAAACTTTACGTGATGATCAAGAAGTGAATAAAATGTAGAATGCTAAGGTGGTATCTTACCCAACAGCCAATGAATATGAATTACGCACACAACTGGACAACCGTATGGTGCAGAGTTAAACACATTTGTTTCCCATTTTTCTTACCTTTGGATATCCTGATTTTTGCTGTCCGATTAACGAATTTAATGATTCAATTGACGTTCATGGGCTTCTGGACATGAATCGCTACTGCTAAGATATGAAATGAGATATCTATGATCTTGTCACCTCCCCTAAACATTCTTCGCGCGGTGTCAGCATTGACTTAAAATTTTACACTTCTTCCCTAACTGTATTTTTGTGATGAAAAAGTAAAGTGGAGGATAACATACTGAAGGGCCTTCCTTGAGGCGTTTAACAAGAAGGCGTATGGGTCGCCGCCGGCCACTGAATCATTTTCCACCTTTTCTTACAAATTAAACTCGCAACGATTACGCATCTAAGCTATTTAAAATGAAGCAATGCTTCTCAATAGAATCACATGGCATCAGAATCTCTGAATTTCGTTTTGTAACAGCCCAAATTTAAATCCACACCTTTCGCACATTCTTAATATGCCTTGACTTAAAAATAACTATTGATGTTCCATCTGGTTTCAATGAAGGACGGAAGTTATATACGAAAAGGACATATTGCTTTGCGCCCTTTCCTTATAAATGAGAAGATTAGGTGATTTCGAGAGGTAAGCTTGCCTGGTTTTGTTTGTTTGCATGCATTTGCTCTAAATAGCTGTCAGTAAATAAGACGCAGCTCTTGGCAGCTCTATCTTCAATGCAAAGCGGTGTGAGCTTCTGTGGATTTGTCCCACGTAGAGCATCAAGACAAAGCAAGCATACAACTCAACTAACTGAAATTAACAATTGCAGCGTGTAGAAGCATCTAGGGTAGGACTTTTACTCCATTCGGCCCAACTTCCTCGTTAGGGGCTTGCTTCCCTTAATGCTACAGTATCCTTCTTGAATCCCATTTGTGATCCGAAAAGCTACCGCTCGAATGTGTAGTAACGTTAGCAACAGAAGAGTCGCGAATGTCGTGCACCCCAACAATCACCCCGATCACGTGTCCAGCACAATTTGTTTTAGCAACAGGAAGCAGAGTACACTTGAAGCAATGCCTTCGTGAAAACGTTGATTACGTGAGTAAGGCACGCTCTCTCTCGCACCCTACCAGCTGATTACCGTCCAGATGGACGGAACGCTAGGCAAAACTGAAATGAGAACAAAGTAGCAAGGTGGAAACATTGGACACTTGAATGAATCGTGAACTACGTCGTTTATTATATGGCTTTGCTATACTAGAACATCAGCCGTAAAGTGGTGATTGGTATAAGAAATAGTCCAGCTGAAGAATTTTCAAGAGCCAGCTATGGTGGCTCACGGGGAAACTGCCTTTAATACTCAGCAAACATACGCCAACTCAAGATCTCGTTCCAATCAGTACGGGCTCTATAAGGGTCGGTATTTAAAGACGGTTCGCCACAATTCCATTTGCACTACCTTTTATGGAATTCGTGCCCTAGCACTGAAGCGTAAATTGTAATTGTTTTAAATAAGAAGTGCTTCTGCCAGCAATAAAGCTTACCACCACCCAAGAGCTAAACCAATGACCTGTAGACCGCAATCGAGGGAACAAAGAGCCTAGCGCTTTTTAGATGCCACCTCAGCGGTCTTCGCCCAAAAGCACTCCCCAGACATCCGGCGCGCCGAATTATTGTTGATAGACAAAGGTTGCATGCACCCAGCCAAACGTCAAACTAAAATGGCCAAAATAGATGACTTTGAATTTAAATACTCCTTCCTTACAGTTTATAGCCGGGAGGCCTAAAATATATTCTTCCTACAGAAGAACTACATCACACATTCCCTAAAGAAACCATAAAATCCAAATCAGGGGTAGTAGCCAAAGAGCGGCGGTATACTAGCACTTGCAAGTTAAACACCGTAAAGGAATCGACGTCGACACATGTTACACATCATATAGCCACCTTGCTGAAACCGAGACATGGGCTGTTCAAGCGTTTGTAGTTGAATTCCTCACTGTGTGCAAGTTGCAAACTGTTTTTTTTTAATTGTATTCTTAACGTATACTACTGAAGCAGGTGTCTTTTCTACACCATTAGCAAAAAACATCAATGACAGGTGAGGCGGAGGTGCAGGCAGAGATGTATCGCTGTTAATGACGGAGAAGCAGTGGTGGTGACGTTTGCGGTACGTGGAGGGCTGGCGTCATCGTCGAACGCAGCACTGCAGGCTACATAAGGTTAGGTGGCGGAGAGGCTGTAAGCAGCCTAGCGCAAACATACTGCCTCAAATGCAGCCGTCCGGGCTGCCTCGATGGTACAGGAAGTGAGGCTGGCAGAGATTAGAGCGGAGCCTTAATCGAGTCCACGCCATCGCCACGGAATTAGAGATGAGGGTGACTGAATTCCTAGTAATGACTATTACCCTATGTCCCCTACTTTTGTAAGCTCTTATCGCTCTTATTTGCCCATTCATGATGTCAAGTACTCAGGAATTTTTATATCAATTTTTATTCCGTTCCCACATAACCATCCATCATCACTTCTCACTTTTGTACCCAACTCAACAATTTGGTTCTGCCTGCTCGATGTCGTACCGATTCTTCTGATCAAGTCATTTGGTAGATTTTTTTAAGTTTTCTGACCGTACTCTTGGATTTGTCACGTGTTTTGAGATTGGCTTAAGATTTTCCTTACAATGATTACGTGCACAGCGTCTCCATTGGTGGTGTACGCGGTTGGAGCGTGGAGATGTTAATATGCTTGAGGTTGGAAGGGGCCGATTTGTTCTAGGTATGCGTAATCACCACTAAATCAGTCTCTTGTAGCTATCAATGATTTCGTCTTATTTGTGGACAGTGCTAGCCACAGACACTGAGCGCGCGTCTAGCTCATGTGTCAGTGGGCAATCGTCTGCACGTTCAATGTGTGCTCATCGCTTGAGAGATTGATTTGGGTGACAAGGCAAATCTAAAAACATTTTATGTGAAGAAAGGAGGGAGGGGCAGGAGAGGGTGAACGGTCAGTGCATGACGATGAGGGTGGTGACGCAGTGGCAGTGGACTCTCTTCTAAGTGACAAACTCGGATCTTGGGACCGGTAAGCTGCACCACTTTTCTCACCCCATGGATCATGTTTGTTTTCACACATCGCTTGGCTTGGCGATTCGATTGCTTTCTCGTGTCGACCTCTTCGTCTCAATATAGCCCCACTACATTACTCCGTTCTTTGTGCATTGAAAGCTCACGACTAGCCTGCGCTTACCACAATGTGTCTGCAACTTGCCATACAGCGGCCAGTCTTTGCCTACTGTGAGAGTTTTGTGTCTTGTATTTTCTGAAAGCAATTGCCATCGTTGGTTGTCAGTGGTCACTCTGTAATGCCTGATGATTGCTATATTTTTCGAGGTTACCATGTTTCGCTTTCAACTTGAAACCGTTTGTTTATTCGAGCGCCTTTTTTCTCCCTTTGCTTTCCTGGAAGTTCGTACCAAGTTGTATCCTAAGGTAAATTTTGTATTTTTCAATCATGTGAGGGTATTTGCATTGTTCCGGCTTTTAAAGAGCAATCAAATTGATCAGCTCGGTGGGCAGCATCAGTACTGATGCTATTGTCTGGACCGCAAAACATATGGCCCGTGGTGGATATTCTCTTGGGCTCTTCTCTGCTTCCACACCAGCTGAGACCAGTGTGTGTTAGCACCTTCTGGTCTTCTAGGGGGAGTTGATGTGTGAGATAGAGACCAAGAATGCATGTATGCATGGCCAGCTTTGAGGTTATCCTCGAGTCGGCTACCAGTGCAGATAGAACATCTACCCGATCCGCATGTGGAAGGCTGTGCTAAATTTAGGCGGTATCTGGAACTCGGGACCATCATTCGTCTAACTCGCTGCGCTATACTATGCCTTGATAAAATTAGCGATGGTGATTTCTTTCGTATCTGTCACAGTCTCTTTGATTCTCGGTATCCGAGGTTTGCTGTTGATATAAACTAGTTGGAGATTCCCCGGAAGGTAGGTGGACGAAAATCAAAGCATCACTTCCACCTTCTTCTCTTGCCTAGTTTCTTCCAATGGTTGAGTGGCTGACTGCTATTTATTTTAATGAAATAAGAATCTGCGGCCTACCTGGAGACAATGTAAATGAAAAGGTAAGTGGTTTGATTCGGGTAATGCTTATCTTCCTCAATCCCAGATGCAGGTAGCCATGGATCTGTTCAGTGCCGGGTTGGTTATCTCTTCTCTGACGTATGGCTGTTCTCTGCTTGAAAGCGAAGCGGAGCAAGCAAAGGAAGGTTTGAAGAGTAAAGGCGAGGCGGGTCGGAGTGGAGTGGGAGGCGAGCTTGATGGAAGCGATGGTACTGTGGAGTTGAAGTCAAAGTAGATGTGGTAAAGGCTGTCCAGGACAGTGACGTTCACCGAATGAATGTATTGTGCTCTTGCAGTTTTACAGTTTTTATTAGTTTGTGAGCTGGAACTTAAGCGTGGCAAATTTGGGCATTATAAGTTGAATTTTTCATATTTTATTATCAAATATGAAGGGATGCGAAGTTAAAGTAATCGCGTGGGCTTGTTTTGGATGGCCTTACTTCTGTTGCTACTGCAATGTCCTTAATGGAAGGTACCATTGGCGAGGTGTTGGGATCGTCAAAACATCCGGTTGAGCTCATTGGAATTCATGCATGACTTATGCACGGGAGACGGAAAAGATGACTGTGAGGGAAGGGTGGTGGTGGAGGTCAGCCAGTCCTCCCGACGTTAGCATTAATGCTGTGCTGTGGACAAGGAAGAGTTTCTGGAGGTGTTTCTTTCCTTGTGTCGATGACAATTTGCCTTTTTGGATTCCATTTAGCTAAGGGTTGCCAGTTCTGCAGTTCAACATCAACGGCACATCCTCCATCCAAATAATCGCTAATCCTTCGATTTGTAAGCGCCTAAGTAGTGCCTGTACGTTAATTTACTCAGGATAGTTTCCCACACATTGCCATCGGTCCTAATAGTTGGCAAAGATCAACGTGCTCTGGTTCCGCTACCTACAGTGATGCAATCCAGAAGTTTTCGACTCTCCTTGGTAAATGGCTGTTTTAGCTTAATGAAACAGTCATCTCTTCTGTACTGTTTAATGATGGGCTACTTTGTAAGGTCTGACATTTGCCAACCCTTTGAATGTGCAAATCTTTGCAGACGGTTTCGTTCACCCACCAATGCTTCAACAAGAAAGCGCGTCAGGAGAGAACCTATCATTTAAGCAAGTAAAAAGACATTATGGCCTTTTCCACTATCAGCCCACGGCACAAGGTGGCACCTAATTTAGTCCGTTGTTTGGATTCATGGTGGATATTTACCCTCAATGGTCACGTCTTTATACTACATCCAAACAAGCACCACCTGTAGCACTTTGCACAGCTTTGACGGCTTTCATCAAGCGACAAGCACTGGCATCAAATGATCCCTAAGCTAGATGCAGCCAAGCCGAATAAAAGTCGCTAACATAGACTCAGGTAGTTTAATCACTGCGTTTCTCTTCAGTTGCTTGTTTTGCTCACCCTCACTCCAGTCCCCTTCCCATGACGGCTTCAAATCCTCAACATTTGTTAGCACAAGCCATCAAGTAGTGATAGCATGGTTGCGTGAAAACAAACCGTAGCCAGAATGTCACAGCCTATGCAATATGCTTGGGATGTGGTAGAGCCCTTCATCATACTCTGACAATTTCATCGGCCGCATCGCAGTTGCAGGCAAACGCCACAAGGCAACAGTTTCATGTCTGGGTGATGCGGACGGATTTATATCCTCCTTTCTAATCGTCTCTGTGACAAATTGGCTAGTGGCGTCTAGGTGAACGCGAGATGGGTATAACCCGACTAATATCTATCACACGCTTAACGATACTTGTATGTCCCACTTTGGAGCCTTGTCAAGGGGAAATGTTTACGGACTCGCTCAGCAGCTGGAGAGATTCATTCTTCCTGTTTTTGGTGATGTGGTTCACTGTATGCAAAGGTCGTCTGTGTTGTGCATAGGGACAGCTAAGGCTTTAAAGAGAGCACTGAAACTGTCATCAGCGTCTTTCTCCGGTCTCGGAACACTTGCGTTAGCGTTCGTGCTTTTCCAGTTGGAAAAGGTGCCTTCCCAAAACGTAGGCGAACTTAGACCTAGAGCAGAGAGGTAGCATTAAGTAGTATATTCCTAGCCACTTCTGGACACATTAGATTTCACCGCATTGCTCTCTTTCCCCTTCCAGATTTCCAATGACTCCTCTTTTTTCGCCACTATATAGCTTCCTTTCGCAGGACGTAGGTCTGTGGAGGAGGTCCCAGTGTTCTCGTCTAGCACAAAATTAGAGCAAATCCACCGCCTTTTGCCTAATGCGTGCACTTAAAGCAGCACAGGCAATTCAGTGCCCGAGTGACATGCTACCAAGCAGGCATGATAGCGGCAAAAGTGACAACCTAACGGGAAATAGCCACAGCGATGAACTACACGACTGTCTCTTGCTTCTTTGCCTAAGGCAACTAATGGAAGAATTCCCCTTTTGACAAAGACTGTCCGTGCTTTATCCGATTGGGTTTCCCATCAGACCTAGCACTCCAGCATTCCAAATGGACTAACCACCTTAGTTTTATCAGCTTAGCTGCCTCACTTGCCAGCAGACGACTTCGGTAATTTACCATTCATTAAATCCGTGCAAGTAAAAGACAATTTTTAATCTGTGTGCTTTCCTTAAGTGAGTCAAATGATGGCTAGAATCGTCGATCCAGACATTCTTGGATACGACTTATTTTCGTGATGTTTCCCATTTGTAGACGGCATATGCGAACACTTTTCCCACCACGCTACCATCTCATTCGTCTCTCAGCCCACAACTTCCCATCAACCTCCTAAAAAAACTAATACTCAAATCATTTAGATACTTAGGGTTGTAGCACTTAAATTTGACGAAATTTGCGGCCATTAATTGATCATGCGAGCTCTCGAAGAAACTGCTGGTAGTGAATTGCGAAAAAAGGCAAAGGAGAGACGCTTATTGCGCATGTTGCATACCAATGTGCCCAATACACATTTTAAATCGCGAATACTACGGTGCACGAAGAAGTAACACCTTCCAAAGCCACATGTCATGATGGCAGCATAGTTAAACTTGAGGGTCTTGTAGCTAACGCACAAATAAATCGGGGCCAGCAATAATTTGTCTGAGCACTCTTGTCATTGTCTTCAGCTGTCCCTTAGTTGGTTGCTGTGATCAACCGAAATAGACAAGAATTCCGCGGTGGACATACTGGCTAGGATTGTTGAGGAGGCATCTGCAGCTACAACTACTTTAATTCACTATGGCATGGTTTCGACAACTCTGCCTTTCCATAGAATGAAATGCAGAAGACGTGGAGCAGTGGAGCTCTTGGTACGAAGAGTTGTTGCGGTGGAGAATGCGGCTACTGCAGTGGATGTGAAAATGGGAAGCACGAGGACTTTTGTGACTTGACGCAGTCAAACTAATGACTGCTTCACTGGTGGCAACTGCCAAGTTGTTAGCCACAATGGCGTTTGTCATTGTGCTGAAAACTAGGACAAGCCCTACTAATCCGCAAGGATCACACATCAAGGACTGAGATATGATACTGCGATCTCTGGACATGGCTATGACCATATGGTGATGCATGGTATGCAAAACTATGATTGCCCCACAAATTCCACGCATCCCACTTTTGTGCGCACTATGGATCCGGGTGTTCAAGTATTGCCCTTGAACATCCCAAACTTGAATCAGTTCCTACCGTCTGCATACCCAGTGCTTCTTCATTCTGTATTGATGCAGCTACGTTTCCAGTACGCAATCACATGCATTATGGACAATGATTGCCAGACTGCCAAACATGAAGGACATCTAGGAAGGTATAAAATCCAGTGCGATCATCGTAACTGCACCCAACATCGGTAGCATGTTATTTGTATCACGCCCTTATACCTTGTGTGTCCAGCCAGAGGCCAGTTGCTACGCGGCCTGATACACCGACTTCGAAGTCTTCTAATCAGATCCCAAGCAGGTGAAACCGTTAATGCCAAGGTTAAACAGATAATTTTTCAACAGTGCCAAGTATTTTGATTCAGAATGTCAATAGTTTGCTAAATCCAGTTCCAAGATTCGTTTAGTTTATAACCAAGAAACATCAAAATATTTACAGTCTTCTAGGCAATGTGAATGCTGGGAATCTTCTGTGCATAACTGCGCACGTTTAAGAATTTGACAACATTTTGTAGAAGAAAAGTTCCAACACATCGGAACTCATTTTTGACAAACTGTCTAACATCTTTGAGCGCTTGGAAGCCATGGATGCCGAGACACTTCAAACTCCCATGGTTGAACTGCCCTCCTATACGATTTGCGAAACCTCATTGCACCACTCCATCCCCTTGTAGTAAAACAATGTTGAATGTTTCGTAGCCATCTAGCGGCTGCCAGAAAGAAGCGCATTTCAACATCAAACAAGTTTAGCAACTGCAATTTAATCAGGCAGTGGAAAAACGATGGTACCTCAGCAGTCAGTGACCAAACAACTTAATTTTCCTCTCCCGCCTTATTCCTTCTCCTTCTTTTCCCCGTTCAAGCATATTATACCACCTATGGGTGAGACAACAAACACCTCATTGCTCTCTTTCTCTCCATAATGTTAGATGCCAATCACCCTTTTCCGTAACTGATCTTTTTGCCCAGACGATAGTCACCCAATCCTTTTGTTTAGTACTTCATAAAAAAAGGGATTTCCAACCCTTGCATACCTAATCCCTTCTGTTGTGTCCGCATTTTTAAGCCTCACCCTCTTCATTTGCTACATTCTGATTTAGCTACAACACCTCACATTTAATGCTTTGCTTGATTGCCGGTTTCTGCTGCGATGACTTGGGTGACCACATTGCTCCAATCGGGTGAGCTGGTCTTCGTGCCATGCCAGCAGTCCCTAACCTTTGCTTGCTGAACATATTTACATTTTCTACCCCAGTATTATGCCTTTTGCTGCTTCCAATGGTTCCTTCGATCGCTACACCACATTTGCTACACAATAAATTGCTCAACTGCTTTCAAGTTTTGTTCCACAACAAAGAAGTTATTGCTGTACTTTAGCGTCCCTATTCTCCAGACCTGCTCCACCACCTGGCGAAATTGCACTATCCCGAATTTAAAGCTAAATCAAACCATTTCTGCTTTTGTCTGTGCACGCATTGAAAAGGAAGATTCGGATGACCGTGGGCATCGGGCCTGCAGTGATAGACTTAGAACGACTGCCAAAAGCAAAACTGTCGTTTGAAAGCAACCAGGACTAATCGAATCAAGCCCACAATGGCACCCACTTATTGCTACCACTGAAATGGTTCTGTAGCTTCGATTTACAGTATCTTCTGCCGTCTCCGTCACGCTCGCCCCGTGAGATAGCCCAAAATGTCACAATTTACCCTGTTAACAGTTTGTTATTTTTGGTCTGAAGGGGAAGTTTCATTGGTTGGAGCCCCGAGTTCGACCCCAAGAGGTTTCTACCCCGCAACCAAAATCGTCGCCACTGGTGGATCCACCTGTGCGCCTTAGCCACTGGATCTCTGCTAGTTTCCATGGCCTTAGTGCTTGCATATATTTCCTCAAAAGCCTGTCAACTTCAACAACTATTATACTTACTAGTATAGAACCTCAATGCTTGCGTTTGCCAAAAACGCGGTTTATTTTTACTGCAGGCTTCATTACTCCGCAGGGCGGTCGATTTGACAATTATTTGCCTTTGCAACTTCATTAGCATGAGCAATTGTTGCAAACGAATGTCAAATGACAAATATAATGAGCAGTTAGTGATTTCGCCTGTTGTCAATCAGTGATGAATGCAGACCTCAAGGCACCAGTTGCATTTTGCACAAATTAAATTGAAAGAGAAATTGTGAAGTGGGATGAAGTAGACACAAAATGATCGAGATTAGTTTGAAACCATAGAGGTGAGTAGTTGAACGTGTGAGAAGCCAGCAGAAGCCGCTACCAGAGAACACCCGCACAATTGCCTTAACAACCCAACAATGCGTGTGGGTACGCGATTTGCTTTGTGGGTTAAGAGTGGATCATTCCATTGGCTCACATCTCCTTACCATATGCTTATAGGGGCACGTGTGTGGGATGTCAATAAGAGCTCTGTTTTTGCTGTAGAAGAGATATCATTTCCATTCAGCTTTATATTGCTGACAACTATATTCTTGCATGACGATTGCCAAATGGCAGCAAATTGACACATTTCCATGCATTACTTTAATTAACTACTAAGTGGATTCATTCACTTCCTCGCATTGTCGGATAAGTTTAGCTTCTTATCCGATCCCTAGTAAGCGGTACGAGAGACGCAGTTATTGTACGCCTCCATTCTGATTCTTGAGAATTTTGCTTCTACCTCATTTAATTTGTGTGCGCGTTAGAGCACACAGGGACAAATGAAACTCTACTACTCTTCGACGCTTCAAGCCTAATGTCAGTCAGTCATTCGAAAGTACGTTTACTTTAGTCAACAGGGTGACGTATACCCGTTGAATGCACATACGCACAAGCCCAGTCACCACTGGCCTACAGCCAAGTTGACGCACACACGTTGATCGACCAGGTCATCGCTCTTGGTATGCAAGCCCGCAATCAAAGCTGGAAGGTGGGTCGCTAGCATTGGGGCCACTCACCCACAATGGAAACCCAGGCTATTGCACCTGCTCCCGTTATTCAACCAAATAAAATTCGCCTATTCTTTTGTCTTGCCTTCAAAACTCTAAGGATCGCATCTACTGTTTTTTGTTCCGTTTACGATCGAATCTTCGCCCAAAAATCATTTTTATGCATCTGAGCATCTGTAACATGTGTGTAGCATTGAGAGCCTTCCTTGAAGACATGAGAAGGCATAATACTAGGGCAGAATATTCGTATTTAGCAAAAAGAAAGGGATTGGTGCTACTAGGAGGACCCAGAGTCCAGCCACCCGACACAGGCCTTGTGATCATCCTTAGTGGCCGTAACCGAAATCAGCAGTCTAACAAAAAATGTATTACAGTGTGTAAAATGGACTGCAGGCACACTTGCTAAGGCCGAGACCCCGTGCAGCTTTGCTTGAAGGCGTGTTAGAAAAATATTTCTTTGAACACGAACAGGACTGGTTAGTCAGTCAAGTTGGAACCATTTTCGCAAAATGGCATCGCCAGACGATTGACTCATTGCCTCATTTGTCATCGTCATCACCATCATCCTATTTTAGCCTCAAGATGCATTGATGCAAACTAGCCACAATGTCAGTGGGTAGGATAAAATTCTTTTGAAGTAGGAGGAAAGTTCGGAAAGTCTGATTGTAGTCACAATGTGGAGGAATCAAACATAAATTGGGGGTTTGCGATGTTGATCTTGACGCTAAAATTAGCCCGCTCTAGTGTCTGTGGTGTTCCGAACACAGGTCCTACTTGCAAACTGACGGTGAAGAAGGCATTGTTAAGAGGCTGCCTTGAATCGCCTTCCACCCCTTCAACACGAATGCTCTCCACTTTGTAACAAAACAGCTTCTGAATAATGCAGTGGGCAACTGTCGATGGTATTTTAGCGAAGTTAAAGAGCCAACCTTATGGTGATATATCGTGCGGAGTGCGACGCCACCAGAAACGATGTTGTGGACTCTTCCTCTTTGCTTTATAAGGGGATTTAAATGGTTATGCAAGCCCGCCTTGTGAGGATATTCCTTCCACCTGGGAGTTGTTGCACTCGACTCTTTACTTTTGACGACTTCATGAGAAAGTGGGGAAGGGAACTCTGTACAAAGTCAACCAGACAAGCACAAAGAGATCGTAACAGTGGATTTCATTTTACCACCACACCGAATTGTCAACATCAAACTGTGAAATAGCCACAGCAATGCATTCGAGACGATGGCATTTTGAAGACAGGTGCATTGAACTTTACTGGTTGACAGTGAGTGATGTGTGGTAGGTTTAACCGTTACTGGCGTTGCAACGACCCTCAATTTGGCTGAGGGCAGCAATAATAAAGTAAATTAAGCAGTTGCTATCGAATTGGATCAACTTAAAAATCTTGCTGACTGAAAACACTGCCTTTTAGTCTAGCCTATCGATAAAAAAGGGTAGCTAGGACATGTTTCTCGCAGTCTTCATTTTCTCACTGGCTCAGCAAAAGTGAGCCACGTTGCGCCAAAAGGCACGTGCGAGAACGGACCGCAACCAATTGTGGTGGAAGATTGCTGTGGGTGTTAAATGACTGGAGGGAATTGACTGGCAAATGAAAACAGAGGGATATAACTGCACAACAAGCGGTACCATGATTGGAGCAGTGGATGAAAATCATTTGAAGTGTGAAGAGACGTTAAAAGCACTTGGTGGCTTGATGCATGGGAACAGAATGATTGACAAATTGAAAGGAATGTTGGGTGGGTGGAGGATAAAATGAAGGGAGGGAGGGTGAGAGGGATTGAGAAGGATGGTTGACTAATGTACGTATGCTGGAATGGCGGAAGGATGTATAAGAGGATGGAGATAGGAATGGAAGAACGGATGGAAGTGGACGGTGAGGGATGAAGAGGTAGATTGGTGGGTGAATTTGTGAGTGGATGGGTGCTAAATTCACGCTTTCTTGGCAGTGTGGATGGAGGCAGTCAGGTGTGCTAGCAAGTTCCATTTCACCCTGCTGCATGCAACCGTCACGTGACTCATGCATAAACGCCAAAAACAAGACACCATAGGCCCACGAGTTCACGTTGTCTTCTCACACGTTCACCTACTGACCCCATGCTTTCAGAACGGTCTCCATTATTTTGTATCTACTTTATCCCACTTCTGAATATTTTCGTCACTTTAACTGGGATGCAGATGTGGCTAGTGGCTTAGGCTCCGCATGCACCTAACATCGGCAAAAGCTGTCCACCACGCTAATTCTCCTCATCGGCTCGGGTTTTATTGATGGCTGAAGTAGGCGCATTGAAAAACACTAAGAAAACCGAGAACAGGATTGCTTTGCGCCCCTCCGTTATGCTGAAATGTTGAGATAAGTTGAAACAGAAAGGATATCAGTGATAGCTGCTTCATGGCCCTTGAGACAAAGTGTACTTGCACAACTGTATACGAAACTGAGCATGTCGCTCGGTCGCGGTGGACCCACTGAGTGGACCAATGATTGCAAAGGTGATCATTCTCAAACCACTTGTTGAGAACTGCAACTTTTCATTCGCTTGGCTTTTGTGCTGGTGCTGCTTCTCTGGTGCCTGTATTCGATGAATGAGACCTCTCTGCATATGTAGGAACTACTTTCAACGCAGAACAGTAAGTGCAAGGAGTTAGGTCCATTTAAAAAAAAAATGGCGTTCATCTATCAGCAGCCAAGTCCACAAGTACTTTTAATGAGTCCGAGACAGTTTTACAAATAAGCACGCAATTGAGTTATGAGAACCTATCTTTGGTGCCAGCGATACTCACTTTGATATCCCTGCCGCAATGTACTGAAGATTACTTTAAAAAGAACTTCGAATAGTTATTCGAAACTTTATTAGTGCATGTCTTGAAAAGCGGCCAAATTTGTAAGGCGTTTTAACTTACCACAGCAAGGCGGATCCAAAGAGCCTAGATTGACGTTTGCTTCGGGTGCCAATGCAGATTTGCCAGGTTTGGAGAGGTCAAAGGAGGACATCTGCATGATTCCACCCTTGGAGAGGTCCGGGATACATCTGAGCATCTTCTTCTCTGTTACAATGATATTGGGATCAATGAATACTTCTCTCTCACCTGCCACAACAGTCTGAACAAGCACACCGATAGTATCGCTACCAGAGATATTCTCACCTATGGGTGCCCATGCTTTGCTTTAGAATTCTTTAACATCTTCATGACTCGCCCCCACCATAAAAACATATTTGCTTAGCATTTTTTCCTACAACTAACTACAATTGAAATTAGGCTTCTTTTGCAGGCTTGATGCATTGATGCGCACTTGCGGCATATGGGCAGGCGAAAATTGGACCCACTTCCCAAAAGCACTTGCTAATTGAGTGCACGAAGGAGCTATAGGTTTTCAGAGTCCGTAAATGGCCACAATTCCCTTGAACTTTCTAAAATCCTTTCCAAAGGCCTAACGAAACCCATGCTCCTACGTTGTTTCCAGACCAGTTCATGCCATTATACAGCACACAAATTTGCTTAATTGTCTGGATATTGCCACGCCATTTTGACTACCACTTGGATATACTCCCTGTTCCGATGTGCAGTCACGCGCATATAAGGCTTAAACAATAAGCGAGTTCGCCTTTTTTCCTTAAAATATTACGCATTCTATGGAAGATGTTGTGGAGTGCCCCAATTTACGAATATTTCTATCACTTTTATCGCTCAAGCACCCAGTGTTTCAGATTGCAAAACACGCTTCAAAATTTCGAGATCTAGATACTGACATTAGTCTTAGGGGAGAATGCGCACCTTGTTTGCCTTGGTAAAGTCCAATCTTCCCTTTGTGACTGCCTGTTTTCAGTAGGCACTTCGTTGCCCAAAAGTCGGTTTTGTCAATGAAAGGATTCAAATCCGCGAATGAATGCGAAAAATAATGCAGCTTCCATGGACTAGCCATGATTGTGCCACTCATATCGCAAGTCGCTCTACCCTTCCATCCATTAATTTCACAAACTAATCCATCAAGCGCGCCAATTATTTACGCTGGTGTGCACATTAAAAAATTGCTTATATGGGATACTATACTAGCGTAATGCTCAAACAGTTTAGCGGATAGCGATGTTCTCAGATAATGAGCAACTCGACAGTTTGGTTCTCTAATCACACAAAAATAACCGCTTACTTAATTCGCATAGAAGCGAAAAATTAGAGTGACGGTTAACGCTCAAATGGCCCCAGGAAATGGTCACAAAAGACTCGAATTTACAACCATTCAAGTCGTATGTGAGCAGAACGAGTTAGAAGGCGCACAAGTGGATGTCTCAATTAACCCTTTCTCAGGTTATTTGCAAGCATTCCTCTCCCACATGATTCTCTCAATCCGGAAACATGTCTTTAACGCACCCTCTTTTGCCTCCAGCACGTACAAATTCCATCGGGAATAAAGCAGTCATACAAATGAAAGTGAAGCACGCATTCTTTCAGGCAGACTACAAGAAACCCCATCTCTTGCGCGAATCCTAACCATGAACACCATCCCATTGACAGCTCTACTCAATTCCACTTGGAACCCAGATATGCCGGAAATTCTACGTTCTACTTCAGCACCTGCCAAGCAAATGCTTGGATAACTGATGTAAGTGAACATCTGGACCCAATTAAGTCAACAAAATCAAGTTCGACTCCATCGTTCTCCTGTGGTCAAAAGCAACCCACAAGTGAGGTCGACAATTGGCATGATAGGGATAAGACCAACTCGTCATTCCATTTCAACCCCTCACTTACTCCTACTTTACCGTGTTTAACCCACAACTTAAATGACACGACAGCATTCACTGGGTTTCTATCCCACTAACTTCCCACATTCACTAAGTTCTTACAAGCTTGATTGATAAAAACCAGCTTTGTAATCAAAGAGCACCATTGTGCAAAGTCCTCGATGTGCATCACGGAAATGCAAACGGGATGATGTAGGGTAAATTGTGAACGACACCAATAACAATGTTCCCAACGTTGACTCGGCTGCAGGAAGAGTAACGGCTCACCTTTCCACTTACGCATTTTGGCACGATAATTGACATGAATTTAATTCAACGTCGCCAACAAGGCTTAGTAACTCACTCATAACAAAATAATCTAACCCTTTTCCTCAAGACAGGGCTTCAGGCCTCACTAATTTTGCGCCAGGATCGAAAGGTGCGGTTCTAACGCTCTCACATTTGCCCAAAGCCTTTCAAAACCAAGCGCATATGATGGTTCTGTTCCAATACAAAAAAGTTTGTGTATGTCCTAATACACTGGCATAAGTGTGGACGTTTATCTTTCCTAAATAGGCAGCTCCTTCAATCTACTGAAGACAAATGAAAACAGGGAAATTCAAAGCATATTTGTCGATTATCCAAAATTAAACGACATCAGAGATCCGCGACAATCCTCAGCACCCTGTAACGGTATGCTAAGCAAGACTGCGAGGCACTATTGGCCTACCTGCCTGGTCCAGCACAACGTCCAACCCAAGGTAAGTGATAACAGCGTGGTCACATTTGAAACTGGGCTATGACAGTCAAAAACCCGCCATTTGTTTGCATGTTAGGTTCATCTCAAAAATGAGTCACTTCCATCGAACCTCATGGCACGTGAATCATTTTTTACATCCAGCGATACTTGACACGAATCAAATCCTAGGCGAACAAACCGTAAGTAAATGTATGGACCGAAAGCACTAAGCAGGCACAGTAGCAGATCAACAACCATAGGTAACGCCAAAAACTACCAAGGCCAAAGGTATAGAGTAGGCGTTTCATTCACAAAACATCCGTACACTACATAACTAGTAATGAGTCGTTATCTCTATGCTCATGCACTGACTCTCCAAAATCACCACAGTTGCGACTTAATTTCGACAAACAAGTGATCCAACGAAATGAGAAAGCGGCACAATTAATCACTTGGTCTAAATCACCAGGTCAAAATAGTAGAGAAGGTATTCATCGTACTCCTTAATGCTCAAAACCGTCACACAGATTTCACACTGACAAAATCGGCTGTCTTGTGCATTAAATCCACTACTCAAAAGGAGGTGCAAACCTTAATTTACATCACACACAAAAATAAGTGCACAGCCACTAAGCCCAGTCCACAACACTCAGCCAGAACCACATGTTACACAACTTCAACTTAGAAGACACAAAATGGGAAGGAAACGAGACATGGATTAGCAACCAGTATTAAAAATAAATACGCACCAACCGCTGCTGGCTAAGGATTTGCAAGTACTAACAGATGACACACGAAGATGCAATGCGCGCCTAACATCCTTGAACTTGAGTTCCAGTGAATATTAATCCACAATGTAAAACAAAATCTCCGAAATTAAATTTGAAAAATTTAGTTGCAAATAACACATTATTGTGCTTCTCATGTTTGACGTAAGTGTTGATGTTCAAGCACTGGAAATTCTGAAGTATTCTTCTTGTCTGCTATGAGCCATTTGCGGGTGTCACTAGGCAAAATTAAACGTCTTTTAACCTTTCTTTTAAATTTAGTACGCACTTCAAGGCTCTGTTGTTTGCAACTTCCTTACGGAGAAGAAGCTTATTTCGCGGCTTATGAGCATCTTGAACGGGGAGACACTAGCTGATGCGTGAACTGTAGACCTACACGCGGAAAGAGCGCATCTTAGGCCCAAATCCCAATCGTCAGGCCATGTCCCCTTGGTCAAAGCCTTTGGTAGTCCTATTAGGATGCGAATTCATTCTTTCTACCCGTCCGTTTTCCTGCGGATCCCCAGGCGTTGAGCGCATCCTTGCGATTCTGGGAGTTCTGCATCGTTCAGTGAAGAGTCGGCTTTCGAAATTAGGACCTTGGTCGCTATGGGCTGATTTTGATACTCCATGCTGACGGATCCAATGGCTGAAGGAGATTGACGCGAACATTTCAGCGTCTTGCGATTTCGTGAGTTCCAATTCGGCCACTTTCGTGAAGTAGTCAACCATAACAGGAATATATCTGTCTTCCTTCTTGGTAAGTGGCAGAGGACCTATAATATCTCTATTCGCTCTTTCGTCCGAAGGACCCGGAGACGTGGGTTGCAGGGGTGCAATCGCTGTGGAGTGAGGCTTCTTGAAACTGCTGTAAGTGATGCAGGTTCGGCAGAAGTCTACCACGTCTAGGGAGGGAGGGCCACCAGCATCGTTTGCTCAAGGCCTCCACAATCTTTTACTCGCCTTTATGACCCAAAAGCTTGTGCAACTCCTGAAGGACTGAATGTATTAAGGAACCTGGAACAACTAGACGCTTGGGGAAACGTGGCGTTTTCTTGGTACCATGAAACCTCATCTTCCAGGGAGAGTCTGAACTACTGTTGCCATATCCGTCTGGCTGTCTTCTGGACAAGTTCGTCTCTTCCGCAGTAGGCTTATACGGGGATGCGAGAAACTACTCTTACACCAGAGCCGTGTCAAGACCAGTATTCTGCATTTTCCTCCACTGATGTTTAGTAGGCTCTCTCAAAAATAGCGTTTCCACTACACCGCTATCCCCCTCTGCTGAGAGAGGTCTGCCGGACAATGCATCTGCGTTGCTATTCTTATTTTCTTTTCTGTATTGCACTGTAAAGTCCTACCGTTGCAGTTCCTCGTACCAGCGTGCAACCCTAACGGTCGATCGCCTTCTTTGTCTTTAACCAGGCCGACATCAAATGGTCTGTTCTCACTCTGATCTGTCTCGCTATCAGGTAGCGCTTGAAGTGTCGCATCATTGTGTAGATGGCAAAAAGTTCAAGTTCTGTTGCACTCTTCTGTCTCATTTTTTTGCTGGGTCTGTCACTAGCGCAGGCGATAACGTGTTCTCTGCCTTCTTTGTCTCTTTGTGAAAGTACACCACCCACGGCCACGTCACTGGTGCGTAGGTTTCATAGTTTGGTCAAGCCAGAATCAGAACGGAGCAGAGCGTTCGCTTTAGTTCTTCGAAGGCTTCGTCATGTTCGTTCTACCTATCGGAATTATTTTTCGCCTACTTCTCGGTTAGGTTGTGCAGGAGACCAGCGACCTTGGCGAAGCCTTTAATCAAAGGCCTGTAGTAATTTGTCAAACTGAGGAAGCTGCGGAGTTCCATCTGATTGGTTGGTGTTGGCCACGCTCTCCCTTAGGTGACCGCATCCCATCTGACGAGACTGTGTCCCAAGATGGTGACTGAACGCCGTGAAAATCCCACTTCTTTGGATTCAAGGTCAATGCCGCATCCTGCAGACCACCTAGCACTAGCTTAAGATTCGCTGTGCTCGCGAATGTCTCTACCGAAAACAAGGATGTCATCGAGGTAGATTGTGTAAAATTTTGGAAAAAGTCTAATTTGTACTGTCTGCATCAGGCGCCGAAACGTAGCCGCAGCGTTATACAGTCCAGAAAGGCATTGCCTACGATTCGTAAAGCCCGTTGAGCACCATGAAATCCGTCTTTTCTCTGTCTTTTTCCGCTACTTCTACTTGCTGGTATCTGGATTTTAAGTCCAGTGTAGAGAACCACTTTGATCCATGGGGGGGAATCCAAGTGGTCGTTAATATGAGGTAAAGGAAAAGCGTCTGTCTTAGTTATGGTAGTTGGCTTCTTGTAATTGACACAGCCGTAGACTACCGTTGCTTTTCTTTACCAGTGCGATTGGGGGCCCATAATGACTTGGATGGCCTTATAACTTCATCCTAGATCATCTCTTCCACCAGACGGGTTACTTCTTCAAGGAGTGGCGGTGGTACGCGTCTGAATGGTTGCCAAATGAGTCTAGCTTTGCCAATGCCAATAGTGCGTTTGACGACACTTGTTCGTCCGAGTTTCGCTCCCTGCCATGCGAACATGTTTCGATACTTACTAAACAATGAGGGCAGCTCCTTTCTGTTGCTATCGTTGATCAACGTCGACTGGGAGTAAAGCTCATCTGAGAAAGAGATTCCAATTTCGCGGGCCATGAATGCAATTTTGTAGTATTGATCTGCATGACAAAGCGAATTTCGCTTCAACTGAATGCAATATTATAGTATTGATCTGCAGTGCAGTGCGAATTTCGCCTTCATTAAATGCAATTTCGTTGTATTGATCTGCAATACAGCGCAAATTTCGCTCTAATTGATTGCAATTTCGTGGTAATGATCTGCAGTGCAGTGCGAATTTCGCTCTGACTGAATGCATTTTTGTAGTATTTTGCTGCAGTACAATGCGAATTTCGCTCCCAATGAATGCAATTTCGTAGTATTGATCTGCATTACAGTGGGAATTTCGCTCTAATTGAATGCAATTTCGTAGTATTGATCTGCAGTGCAGTGCGAATTCACTCTCACTGTATGCAATTTTATAGTTTTGATCTTCATGATAGCGATTTTCTATCTCGCAGATTGCAACATTCATACGCTGATGTCGTCTCACATTATATGTCGCCTCATCTTCTCATCAGAACTGATTCTCGCATCACAGTGACACATTCATGCCATATTTTTATTTTAGCAATCAAAAGCTCAAAAATATCAGGCAAATGACGGCGAAATCGTACATTCTATGATTATCACTACTGGCCACCGTATTCGAAGTTAAATCAGTTCGGTGCGTTTGAGTCAACTGTTCTTCTTCTCAGCCCTCCTTCTGCTAAAGATATAAAAAAAGAAGTGACCAGATGGTTTACTTGCTTGTAAGTTGACTGATTGAAGAGATAAGGACACTTAATTTATCAGTTGGAACCGAAGATATAGCTCTCTGCAAGTGGCATCAACCACATCAGCGTAAATGGTATTGTTGGATTGTCTCCAATAAGCGCGTTGAATAAGAAACAGAGAGACTAAAGGCAAAGGTCGTCAAATTCGATGGCAAAAAGACAAATGAGGGACCTTAACTGTCATCAACGCAGTGAGCGCATTGCAACCCTTCTTCTCCTAGTGTCAGTGTGTTGCCTATGGAAGACTGGGTGGAAGAGACTGCTGTACATTTTGTGGCATTGAACAGTGCAATAGTGATCATGGAGGGTGAAGCGTTGACAAATTGTAAAATTTGAAAGGGTGAGGTAGGGTATCATCCGGCGCTATCATCTTTGAATGAAGGTGGTGATGTTCGCACAACCTAAATTTTACTGCAATCTGATCGTCTGTCACTGATTTGGTCTGCTGGAACAAGAACTGCGAAAATGTCGCAAAACGTGACTGCATGCCCATGGGTTACATGGTCAGGATCAGAGCACTTGAGTCCCTAACCTTAACCACCAAAGAGCAATGCGATGATAACGAAAATCAACAGGAAGATTGAAAACATGTCTACCAGTAAAAACGAAGTAAACAAACAATGGCGGAATTTTCGCATTTTTTTGTGTTGCACATAACTTAATTGGAATAAACACCTGTCCCTTCGATTCTTGTCTTAATTCAGTGCATTCAGTCATCGCAGAATCATGTTTACTTCTATGCCTCTCCTCCTTTCTTACTCGACTCCTCACATTTATGCTGTAAAGCCTAATAAACAGGGGAGACACTCACGTACACCACAACACAAACACTCTGAGTTGCTGCGCACCGATGAAATTGGGCACTTTGTGCTACTCCTCCTTCTCGTTTGGTACACATCTAAGACTTTTGGTGGAAATAATCCAGTGAACTATCCGAACAACACGCCACATTAGGAAGTGCCGCTGGCAAGTGCTTACGCAATGTAAGAAAGAAAATTTACAAACAGGAATCTAAGTAGTTGCAAGCCAAATGCTCACGAGCCTTAAGGCAATGAAGATGGCAAATTAGACGGTTGGTAGCGAAGACCGAAAAGGTAACTTAACCTCCAGTACAAATCATGTCTATCCAACCTCATCCTTTCCAATTTTGGCTGTAAATTAGAAAAGAGGAATTAGCGTCCTAAAAGGAAGCACTCTTGAGTAGCCAGTTAAAAGGCATCTGTGAAACCACCGATTGATAAAATTGCAAATTTTAATTAAAAAGGGGAAATCTTGCCTATCTGTATCAGAGTAAAATTATGGAAGAATTGTTAACTGCGTAGAAAGTATCACATTCATGCTTGGAGGTGAAATTGTACAGTGCTGCAATAGAAGATTAGAGCAGGAATGGAGGCGAGAAGCGACAGTGGCAAGGACAGGACGATGGTGAACTAAGCCAAAAGACGCAATCAGCCAGATACACCTCCACATAACCAGTCGGGATGAGACATTTGAAGCAGCTTTACGATCACATCTGCACTGCAATTTTACTTGAGGGATGGTAACATCCACTAGACGCTCAACCATCAGCAAAATCCAAGCCTCGCTCTCCAAGCCTCTGCAAGGTGAGAACAGTCCTCAAACTGATTGACAGTGATGGACTTAAACAACACTTTCTATTCGTGTTCACTGTACATATTTTAGTGCATTTCGAGAAAACATTAATTTTGCTGAGCCCTTAATGATTTGCTTCTTAGAATTCAATGCAAAATTGCTTTAAGAATTAGCATCAAAGAGAAAAGCTCTGAAGTGATTTGCTTGCTTCCGCACTAAGAACACCCAACTCTACGTTCAAAACAAAGCTGACAATCAGTGAGTTTGAGATTGCTCGTGACTTCTCACTTACTATCCGAGGCATTAGTGGGGCCTTCTTCCTTACACTGAATCGCAGGTAGTCGTAACAAAATACGTTTCGCCACTGCAAGTTCAGAATGTCTTCGCTGACCGCAATTTTTCATTGAAACACATGACTAAGGCTGCTCTTGATCTTCCTAATGCGGAGTCGATGTTTACGAATTATCTTTACTGAGTGGTTTCTGCAATGAATATGCATCTTGCTGAACTAAACACGAGTCATCTGGATTAAGGCTACCCCACCCGGTGACACCATTCGTCTCTTTTGCAATTTTCGGCCACTTCAAACATCAACCTGGTGACCACTTTGCAGACGCAGTTAAAATTACCACGCGATCTTTAGTCAGTTTAAAAACTGATGCAGATGTGGACAAGCAACAGGCTGAAAATCAGGTGCGTATTACGATGCTGAATATTTGAAGGATGGCGTTATGTTTGTAGTGTATCGAGGCTTCCTTGAAGGCAAAGGAAGGCACAATACTAGGGCAGAATGTATACACTCAGCATGCAGAGGAAATAGACTGCTGGCACGGGCTGGAGGTCAGCCCACCTGGCCAGACCCGAAACTGACAATCTAACAAACAAGGTGTCAAATGACAATTTAACAAATGTCGACCTCCACTCATTATGTCACAGAACGTAATTTGGTTAGACACAGCAATCAATGCAGCCGAATGCATCGATTATGAGGATGCCACGTTTTACCTACCATTTCCTCGTCTCCATTTACACAGGAGTCGCATCTCAACATAAGACCAAATATCAGGCCTCGCAGATGCCATTTAGTACGCACGAATGCATGTCTTGTGTTCAAATAATGTTAATGTTCAGCAAGACATGAGCATTGTGATGGTGTTGAGCACAAGGCTTATACTTTATTAATTCTATCAACTAATTTCTTATTTTAGTGTTCCACTTTAAATGATGAACATGTGCTGGACATGCATCACTGCTCACAGCACCACGCAGATGCGCTGTAACGCAAATTCGTTTGTTGTGCAAGTGACTAAAGGCATTGAATGGAGGCACCTTTTTAAGCCTTTCTTAAGGGAGTTATAGCGGAGCGTTATTAGTCTGATGACTTTTAGGTGAGTTCCAAAGAATGGGGAATCTACCTCCTTCATCAAAGTTAAAAATGAGTAATTGAAAGATCTAGCCACGATAAGGTTACCAAGATTCTGCCTATTTCTATCTACATCCAATGGAACATTTTAGACTTAAATCAGAGTTAGATCCCACCTTGACAGTGTTTGGATGCAATCCAGTGCCTTCATAATAAGAATCCACCAACTACTGTCTCAGATTCACAGACATTTGCGCCGCGAATTGGAGGCAATAGAATTCTTTAAAAAGTGCATTTTTTATCCGACCCTATTCAAAGGAGCATCCTCACCCCACTGTTCTAGGCCAATTCAACAAATGGCATCAAGTCGCCCCGACTTCCGACTGCGACATTTGCAAACAACTGCATTTACTTCTATAACAATGAAAAGAATACCGCTCTGTCAATCCTTTGCGAATTTCATTTTGTGCGAAAAGAGCATCAACGTGGTTCGACAGCGCAAAATTTGTGATTAGTCCATGGCAGTTCGTCATTTTACAGCTGCTTAAACATTATTAAACCCCAATAGATTAGCTTTTCTATTGCTTAGAAACAAAAGTTCTACATAAATCATAGTAGTAATGCGAGTGACATTCTGGATGAGCTAGAATAGACATTCAATGTCCACTGGCGTTAATCGAACACTTTATGTGAGGTAATCGTTATCCTCCTCCTCCTCCTTCTCTTCATCTTCTTTGCATCTAACCCAAATGCGAGAACATTGACTGCTTTGAGACATCTTTGCTGTCTTTGACAATGCGGTGGACCGATGGCACGTTACTAAAGGGTTGCAAGAGAGCATCCGTCGGCGTCATGAAAACAAGTTGCTGCCTAAGGACTAGATTTAGGTTGTTTTCCGCCCCTTGCCTTAAGGAAACTCTTCCTTAAGCAACAGAGTAGTGAGAACGGAATTGTGAAGCAAACGCAGTGAGATGGAGAACTGAAGCCCATGCATTCCAGTATTCAATGACTCAATCGAGGACTGTTCCATTTCTTCAACCTTCATCCGTCCACTCTTACATGCATTAAGTCGCACGTCCCATTTAAACGCAAGTGGAAGTACACCTTGCTTTAATGAACCGTCTGAGTCATGTGGGACATCGGTGAAATGGAAAGCTAGTGACAATAACACTGAAATGCCACTTAGCCAACGCAAATTTAACCACTGTGATATAGGCTGAGTCTCGTTACCACACTTGCAATGCACCTCATTCACCATTTGACTAACGGATTGCATCTTTGACTGCATTGGGGCTCCTTTGCCAATCAACTACCTTCTCACAAAGGGCCTTCGAATTGAATAAGGCAGAAATGTTGATCGTATTCGCAGACCACAAGATCATAGGTGTCAATATAAAATGCGCGAAAGATCAAAACAAGCCTAGTGTTTGAGCAAGTCGAATGAACACAATTGTCACATTATCTCATCAACTCTGTAAATGCTTGAAAACATGTGCACCGACTTGACGCTTGGAGGTTGTTTCCAAGTTTTCAGGCATCCCCGTATTCTAATATGCGCATTGCAACCGGCCATCCATTTACTTTATCCATCCCTTCATCCTGCATTACATGCATGCATCAGGCCAGATGTAAATGGTAAATTTGTGGTTAAATGTTTTGTTAAACGAAATTCGGTAAAATTAAACATTCACTATTGCAGGCATGACCATCTTGATAAACAGATCCCATTATCATTCCCTCACGTAGACATGCCACGTCCCTTCACTTATTATTTCCTCGACAGTACATACCCGTATGAGTCTTGACATTCCATTCGATGTCAAGTCAGGTGAGACGAAAACCGACTCAAAACACTCTTGCTTACACGATCGTTTAGTTCCAACCACATTTCTTGATGGCCGACAACTTAACCCCTTCCAAACGTGATAAGCTTTACTCTCTGCCAACATCCCACCGCGACAATACAAGGGATGTAATTCATCAAAGTTCATTAGCTACACTCTGACGACTAATTAGTTAAGCCAGTTCCTGCTCTTCATAGCAGACATGTTTTGAACATCGGGCTTATTCACAATGTGCTCCCATTTCATGTTACACTATGGAGACGAATAGTCAACGTTGGCACTGTCTCTACAGCTCGTGCACCTTTATTCTTGAAGCAAACACATTCCATTCTTCTCCTTCACCACACACATCACTATCTCTAAGACCGCCAACTTCTCATCACTCCCTTCGCCTTGCCTTCAACTTTACGCCCCACACGGTGCTCTTTCCACCACACGCCGCACACACCATCTCCTCATAGCCGCATTCATCACAATGTGTGTGTTTGTGTGCATTTATTCTGCCGAAAAGAAGGAAAGGGAAATAAATAAAACATACTGGAGAGATGGCAGAGCTTAAAAGCGTGGTGAGAGTGTTTAGAGTGATGTCGATTGATTTGCGTCACATAGTTTTGGCTACAACCAGTACAGTTGGTGGACGATTAGTCCTTATAGACCACACAGGCCGGCACAGTTGCCTTCCTGCGATTCTTTAAGTTCAGTGTCGAGTACACTTGATGGCCTTTCCGGTTTTCGACGCATTGTTTGCGGAAATACATTCGTCCTTCGGGGCGCTTGCTGCAGCTGGTTCCTTCCTCATACGGTCGCTGGCCCCCGTTGCTCCCTCTAAAAGAATGCGCACATAGCGGTGTATCGAGGGGCTTCCCATCAGTCACAATCAAGTATTGTGGATTCTGTAAACCAGACATAATTCCATCACATCGCTGTATTGCACAGCCAACCTCATTTATGGTTGCCCGAACCATCTGTTCAGGTAGAGAAAAAGGCGTGACAAGACGTCCCATCTCCTTCTAAACCATTCAATACCACACACACGCACGATTTTCTCACCTGTGTATAGTGACTACAGGGACCTGTGCAACTGCTATTGTGACAATTGTAGTTTTTGGCTTCATTCTTCCAGGCACATACGCCTTCAGTAATGAATGGCTCTATGGTAGGGCCATAGAAAGGAAGGTTTAAACCTGCACATCTCGGCCCAAAAATTTGCCAGATTCTGCAAATCTGTAGAACACTTCTAGGCAAGTGAAAACAGGCACCATGGGTCGCCACTAAGAAAATTTGCACATGAAACAGACTGTATTGTCAACACAAGTCCAGTCGACCACGAAGGTGTTGGTAACGAACGCCCGATTAGTTGCATATTGGTGGCAGGAGGCTGTACATTTTCACGAACTTCCCGATGAGACTCAAGAAGTTGTTCCTGTTTAACTAATGCGGGTGGCTCACACACCACCATGGCGATGACAGCGATGAGTCTGAAGAACACCACAAAGTGACCTGACAATGCAAAATGTGTGCAGAGCAACAGTTGAGGATGATGATGGTGAGTAATGCTAAGCAAATAACAACTCACCATTCCGTGCACATATCATCGTGGCAAAGGGACTAAGACAGCCAGACAATCCCGCCTATTTATACGTGAAATAAGACATGGAGTGATATGGTTGGATGTGGTGCAATAAAACAGACTTTGGTATCACATTGGTTGAGATAATTCCGTCACTCATGGTCCAGGTCAAGCCGACTTTGAATTGCAGATCTGCCGACGCAAAAATTACCTTCATTTCACATTTTGAATGCAACAGCAGACTTTGTGCCATCGCAGTGCGTAGAGCAGGCAGAATTGAAAGGACTTAAGTGCTCTGATCCTGACCATGTAACCCATGGGCACTGCAGTCACGTTTTGCGACTTTCTCGCAGTTCTTGTTCCAGCAGACCAAATCAGTGGCAGACGATCAGATCGCAGTGAAATTAAGGCTGCGCGAACATCATGCGATAGCCTTTGTAAAGTGTAGGCTTTAGCTTTGAGCATACAAACGTAGACGATGCAGGTGGAAAGGGCAGTTGAGTGGTATACTTCAATAACCACAGTGAAGCTGTGCCATGCAATATGTGAAGCAGACATAAAATCATGCCACTCTGTTAATTGCATGAAGCCATTAGTTTTGAGCTTCGTCTCTTCTAACAAACGATATTCACTAGTTCACGTGACTTTGCATGAATTATTAAAAGAATAGCAGCCATGACTTTGTGACTTCTACAAATGTGCGAATGCTGATGTTGCATGGAATTGTGGAAGTAGTGACAAGGCTTTCATGAATAAGCACGTTGTTCGGTGGACGTCATCGTCATGAAACAAAAGCAATGACGTCAGCAGCTAAAACTCAAAATTTTATGGCTTCAGAACTTTGCAACTTACTAATGTCTTGTTAATGGAAATGTGAGAGGAGTATAGGGAGTCCACCATACCAACAGAGAGCAACGGAACCATTGTTTTGCGGTGATGACCTCAGTCTGGCAAGGAGTATTCACAGCGATGATTTTGCAGCAGCAGTCACGTGCCATGCAGCCCTTTAAGGTGCATATCAAGTCAGAGTGAGCACGTTGTCAATAATTGCCACGAATGTGGACTTTCCTAGACTTGCATAGTTAATCCACCACGACGGTATTTAACAGTGGCTTTTGAAAGCCAAATCTACCATCTTAAATCTACTGATAATCAACAACTCCTTCAATTATTCATCGCTTTTGACAAAATGGAAAATAAGCCGATTACACTAAAAACAGTGCCACCCTTTGTTCACCCACAACCGACAGAGGTGCTCAAAAGATTTCGCACCTTTCCCATTGGTCAGTCACCCACGCTTGCCATCACATGGTGCGCGTGGAACGCACCATTTGCTTGCAGGTCAAATCAAATGCTCACCAGGCGCCTCTTAGCACCTAAGCGATACTTCTTTTCCATAAATATAAAGACAAATAATGTCTAAACATTTGTAGTCACCTAATTAAGTAGAATTTAAGTAAAATACTTCTTACAGAACACATAGGTTCCATACCCAGGTGCTAACAAAAGTACAAAAGTACTTCTTACCAGCACACGCTATGTTAACATTAAAGTTTTTGTCTACGAACAAGCAAATTCACTGCATTTTCTTGTTTGCGCTTTGCCTACGGTGCATTTTCGATGAGAAGGTTAACTATGAAAGCAAGACACAAAAAGGCGTTTAAATAACTGCTTGTGACATCGGCGGATAAGTGAACTCAATGGAAGTCTACATGTTGTTCAAAATTGTGAATCTACTTATAGCTAATGGGCCATGATGTGTGGGGACCATATTTTGATGCTCTGCTGACATCAGCGGGAATAATAATAAGCTAATAAGCTTTTAACAAATAATCGCAGCTCACTGGCTCAAGGTACGTAATTACGCTAAGACTCTTGGCCCTACTGCAAAAAGTGGAAATTTTATCAGACATTTATGGGCTTGTATAAGAGGTGCATTTTAATGTTTTCAAACAATTGGCAGCGTACAAAAGCCGACGCTGCTGGCGGCGACAGCAGCAGCAGAGCAATCAAAGTGCATATAACTTGATGTGCTATTCTTATCCTACTCAGCATTAGAGACCGTGAGACAAAATGCAACCAACATTTGAACACAGTTTAACTGGACATAATAGCCAAGCGACCGTGGTACCACCTGACATGAGCTTTAACGTTACGTAACGCATAATTTACCACTAAACTGCATTATTGTATTCGCCTATTTATCTGTGGAATAGAATCCAATATCAACGACATTTTAGAAGCCTATGAGGCTAGTGGGTATTAAAATTGAATATTCAGCCGCACAGCGCACATGTGCGACTAATGTTATTAATTTTGTTTGTTCGTGTGAGCATAATGTTTGAGTTGGTTACACTTTGTCTGCACAAAATAATTAGTCACACTTGTCAGGCTTAGAAGCTTCCTGTTTTCGTGGCACTCCACTGCCAAAACGGGCACTTAGTTTACATTGCGTGGTGACATAATTTCGCCATACCATCGACACCCACGCGCCTGCACGAGAGATGATTTACGTTTACCGAAATCTTCCTCATTGAACACACTTACAAAAATCAGTCTGCCTGCATAAGCCACATGCGCTTACCTTCCTTCTTTCCTGTGCAATTTAATGTTTTGTTAATCAATAGGCATACTTATTATGCAAGCGAACGCTTCCTTTGCAGACCACCTACAACTTTGTAAGAAGTATTCAATTGTGCTGAATAACAAACGGGTTATTCCAATCAGTGACTTGTAAGTAGAAGAGAGTGTTGAGTGACAATAAAACCAAGAGTTTACTGCCATTAAATGTCGAATATCTATGTCCACATTTCTTGCAGCACATTTGGATTCGCTCAGAACTTTGAAATAGAACAAATTAATATGCGCTGAGACATGATTTAGTCGAACATGTGAGTCGAAGCATTGACACGTCGTCTTGGAAGTTTTGCTGCTGCTTAGGAATTTGTGCCTACTTATGAATTGATAGTAACGTTGTTTTTCTGCCTCATATATTACCAGCGGCCAAAAGACTCCACTATCGTGATAAATGCGCCCTCAAGCGACACTACAAACCTTTGCTGAATGCGTTCTGAACAGCAAAAGTATCACAGAGGGTCAATAATTTGCATAAAAGTGCACTGCAGTGTATGATGCTACTCCAAATGTGCCAGCTACATTCAAAAAATTAGCAGCATTTATTGGTCAACACAATCGGTTGCAGCAAAGGAGCCAGAGTTCTTCAGTCCTGACTCCCTTATGCTACAGCATCGAAGAAAATTCTTTGCATATTCAATTAGAAATGAAAGTTATGCAGCCCTTTCCGAGTTACCCCGTGGAGCCTGCTGCATCGAACACCACGTTATTGAGGAGCCATTTGATTTTTGCCTCAGCACCGATAGATAGACTCAAATCAAGTCGATCGTCTATATTTATTAGCTGCAAACTGTAGATTTGCAAGTTCAGATTATCCTATAATTGCTAGTACAACTTCTAATTACAAATTTTTATCGCCTACGTGCGCATGTGATTAGCAACACACATCGCACACGCTCTTCCGAGAACAGCATACTCGGAACTTAAGAATTTATTAGGGCAAGAGAGAAAATGTACTCAATTGTGGGTATTGAAAGTTGTTGTGGGCGAATCAGCCAATATTGGATGTGTCTCTAGTCTAAAAGCAGAGCGCTTTTGATTATCTCAAGAGCGGAATTCAAAGTATTCTTTGCATCTTCAGCTGAGCCAAGCGACGTGCTGACCTCGGCCACCACCGTCGATTTCAGCAGACCTAGACAGCAAAGTAAAGTGGTTTTAACCTCACTTTGATGCAAAGAAAATGTATAAAGACCCGATGAGGATCTTTGCAGCCTCATTCTTTACGTGTGCTGCAGTGAGTGTGTCACAAAGCACCCCTGTGACGCTACAGGTTTAGCACATCGCTACACTGTCTCCAGTTATTTATGGCACTGAATAAATAAATAAACTAGTAATGTTGATCTGTTGTTTCTTAGGAAAAATAACCAACAGGATTCTTCAAATATGTGCATTCTTTCCAGCATGTAGGTGTCCCTCTTGCAGTAGTATCATAGACAGCTGCTCTGACATCTTTGTTCATAGTCAAGTAGAGGTAGCTGCTGTCAATGCAGTTAAGGCATAACCATAAAAGTCGAAACTGCTAGCTCACCTGTCTGACCAAGAGTCTTGCAAATGTACTTGCCCACGTGCAACGAGAGACCACCTGGAACTGGGGTTCCTGTGCTGGGAGCGTACTTCGGATCCAACCCGTCAATGTCGGAGCTTAGGTGGATTCGACAATTAGGGCTGCCAAACAAACGTGTTTCCCAATTTACCGTTTTGGTTACTCATCATCCTCAAAGTGCATGTCTTTCAGCAATTACTCACCGAGACCGCATTATGGTCTTGAGAGTTATCTCCATGACACTCTCAATGCCAATCCTTCGCACATCGTCCATGTTAAAATACGGAATGTTGAGTTCCTTAATGAATTTCCTAAAGCAAGAAGTAAATCGTGAGCTTGCCCTTCCTCCATTCGATTGGCTTAAAGGTCAAACTTACAGCTCTGGTGTATCGACATCCTGAAGTCCGATGTAGAGCAGTTGATTGGCTTCAAGACTGCAATATGCATAGGGTGAGTGAGCGTCAGTCAGGTAAGTAATTGTAAGTAATGCAAGGAGATCAGACCTACACTGGTTTGATGGTTTCAAAGCCTTGAGTTTGCGGAATAAGTTTGCTGGTTTCGTTGAGAAGAAAGGAGAGAGGCATGCCGTGAGTGTGGCGAGAAGTAGAGCTGCTGGGAGTATTGATGTCAGCGTGTGCGTCAGCCCAGACAGCAAAGGAGTTGGGGAAAATCTTCAAGAGACCCGCAATTGACCCGATCCCAATGCTGTGGTCGCCGCCCAGTATGAGTGTTATGTCGTTCTCCTCCACACTTTTGGCGACGCAGTCTGTCACCTCTAAAGTGGTTTTCACCAGTGCTCGCTGGTTCTCGCAATGCAAAATAACATCTGCTTCACGGTCTTTCGGCTGCGTGACTTCTCCACAGTCATTTACTTTGGCATCTAGCATTAAGCAACAAAACAGCAGCGACACATAAGCAGTGAGAATGTAGACCAGTCATATCAATGAGGTAGAGCGTAGGTGGTTCTGCAAGGGTGAGCTAGAAAAGTGGGGATGATGTAAAGTCAAGCTAGCAGGTAATTTACCCAATTTTCTCAGAAGCGCTTTGAGACCACAGTTCAGGATGTCCCTAGGTCCATTCTGAACTCCATCCTTTGGTTGACCCTTATCGATAGCTGCTGCCACAATACCCAGAGAGGATACATGATTTCCAGAACCCTTATCCATGACGCGAAAGTGCGAATCGGTTCAGTGTGGGTTGTAAGCACATTTTATACTCCATATGTTGCAGCTTTGTGCGGCTATGAAGATGTGCCTGTACAGCTGCCAGGATACTATTTCCGTGTGTTTAGGATAACAATTGATTTGAATGCTTATGTGGTCTCCAGCGCAAGGGGTGTCGAAGGCGATCGTATGACGATAGTGGCTTAAATCACAGAACGTGGATCAAGCACTTGTTTATGCTTCGTGGAATCTGCTTATAACGTTAAGATTTACTGCCCAAATGGAGTCGTAGCTGCCATTAGCGAAATAGTTTTTCAATAATGTATGTTTAGATACCTAAGTGTGCTATTGAACCCACTCCTCCTCGAGCAAAACATATTTGCCTGTTATGTAATGCTGGAACTCGACGAGGAAATCGGCGTAGAGGAAAATTATACATGTGTAGAGGCATTTGTTGCAGACTTTTAGAGAGGCTTCAACTTCACTTCATCAAGTGCATAATGCATTCAGCAGGTGACACAAGCTTCTCTTTTGCCAACTGTCATAATTTTCACAATCCCATTCTTTGTTTGGCAAATGCAATGCTATCACCATCAATGAACCACATCGTATGACTTGGACACTGTAATCTATCACTACCACAAGAACAATATCAGTATGCTTAGTGGTTACCAAGATTATAAAGCTTGCACAAAATTGAAAGCACTAATTTAAATAAAAATTGAGATGTGGTGTTGCATTTGGTGTGTAAAAGCTCAATGTGGCTGCAGAAAATGGAACCACGAACCCGGATTATTGTCATTCTTGAGTATTTTAATTGACGTGGACTTTGACTTGCTCAGCGAACCAATCGTGCTGACGCGCTGATGACGACCGCACGACGAAAATGTGACCTGAATACGGAATGTCGAACAAACGCGTAACTCAACTGCATTGAAGCCTCTTTTGGAATGACGGTCGCCCTGGGCCGAAGTTCATTGGCATCGTCTCTATTTCCATCCATCTGCACGATCAAATCAACACCAATCCATGCGGAGTAATTATGTCAGTCAAACAATGCTGCGGATCAGCGTTATTTTAAAAGCTTAACAACCTAGTAGAAGTGTAAATGAAGCTTCCGTTGCATGGCGTGTGCAAGAAGGTATAAGTATTATTTCGGTTGCTTTCTCATCTCCATGATTGGAGAAAAATTAGGCACACTTAACTTGTAAACACAAAGCGAAATGTGTCGGATGCAGTAACTTCCTGCCTTTGGTAGCGCCATATCACATAGACAAAGTTTTTGCTTACATTTCGTAATCTAAACTCACTCACCTCCTAAGATTATCTGTAGCACACCTGTACGGGGATCACTTACGTAAACCAAGGCTTCCGTTATTGCACACACTCCCAAACAGTAGTAATTATAAGGCGTTTGAATGCGTGAATTGTGAAAGCTACTAACAAACGCCATTGCAATTTGTCTTCCTGCTTTCGCGAACAATCAATTGCCTTGTTAATCAGGAAGCAATTTGCTGCAGCTTGTTGATTCGTCGAAGCAGACCACAGGCTTTATTACTGCTCTTAGCGCTGGTAGAAGCATACTGTAACTGAAAATTGAGCATGAGTAGCCGCCTCGAGGAACGTGGGCTTGATACGGAAGACTGCGCTCCGCAACTTTGCTACGGTCATTTGGCTCTTATTTTGCAGTTAAACCTGTGTTAAAATGCTAGCTACATTCTATCTCACAGTCTCTAATGCTAAGTAGTATAGAAATAGCACGTCAAGTCTCACGCACTTAGATTCCTCTGCTGCTGCTGCTGCTGCTGTCGCCGCCGCTAGTGTCGGCTTTTGTAAGCTGCTAATTGTTTAAAAACATTAAAATGCACCTCGCATGAAAACTTGTAAATGTTTGGTAAGACATCTGTTTTTGCAGTGAGACCAGGAGTCTTAGCGCGATTTCGTACCCTGTGCTAGTGAGCTACGATTGTTTGATGATGTGTTATTGCTCAACACAACATCATCACTGAGCATGGAAACACTCGCAGCACAGCACCCAGCGTCTGACGCATAGCTCATCGTTGGGCATAGAAAGCTTATCAGATAAAAGGACAAAACACTGCAGATCGTATCAATACCAGCACAATAGCCTTGGTGCATTGCTTTGAAGCACTAAAAACACAAATATTGGACAAGTTTTCTGTGCAGATGCGAAAGTGAAACCAGCAATTCTATGATTAATGGACCACAGCAAAATTGTTTTTCCATGAACCTACTTCCCAGGTGTCAGTTTAACGCTGAAATGTGTCTACAATTGATCCAGATGATTATACTGAAATGTAGGTTTGCGATGCTTACAAGTCAACCCATTTCGTCGATAGCCACGTAAGTTAATTAACTTCACAGCAGGCAAATAAACTTTTAACATTAAACTTGTGGGCATGTTCGCCGAATAGGCCGCTTTGAAAAAAGCGCGAAAATTCAGATTTGGACTGACAGCTTCCTTTTTAAACCTCAAATGCTATGTCACTTGGTTGCATGCATATTGAGGTACTAGCCCGCTGGAGCACCGAAAACTCTGGCCTAATTTGATGTGTTCAACTCGACTTTTACAAGCGTTAACTCTCACACCTGGGAACATGTTTGGTAGACAATTTTACGTTAGTGTGACAGACAGCACTTTGCCTAAGCTCCTTATCGAGGCCCTTGCCGGCTCCAACAACTATTTAACACAATGAAAGAGTGCGTAATCGCATAAAAGAATTTATCACGATTTTTGTCTAGTCTAAATCAATACCTTCAATTGAATGCAACAGTAGTATGGGACGCATAAGCGTCGGCTATTGCAAAGAAAAAATCGTGCGCTTAAATCGTTTGCACCACATTTTATATTTGGTTTGAGAAATTGCGCTGTTTATTGATCTTAAGCGGATAATATTAGCTTAGGCCCGTTCGGTGTGTCAGACCTCATAAAGGACTGAACAGCTGTTGGATACCCACCCTGCCGCCATGACGCATTTTGTCCCAAAACAATATCACATACTACAAAATAAAGGGAATCAGATCAACTACCACTTAGCTGGATGAATCGAAACGCAACCTCGTACACACGTCAACACCTACAGTACAATCTGCGTCCTTCAATTCACTGTGTATCCATTTACTTACCCGCGTTTTATTCGTTCTTCCATAAATCGCCTCATCTTCGCAGAATTTAATTTTCTTGCACTCTTTAATGTGCACTGTTTGCGGTTTATTTGTTCATGCAGTCTTTTATTCTTCTGCTTTTTGCACAGCTTTGATAAAATGAACTTTGAAATGCAACCCACAACAGAGGACTAGATGTCATTAAGGTTGGGTCAAGAAATGCCTGACCAACCTGGCGTTCAATCGCTAAGGTACTTGCTCGAGTGAGCGGAAAATCTCTCAATCACTAGCGGAAACCAGGCGCTCACCAGTCTTATCTCTACGCATAGTCATCGACCTGACATCATTGAGGGCGAAATCCGCAAAAACGAGGAAATCAAAACCACAAACCACCATTTGTTATGGGAGAAATTTGCAATCACGAGGGAATCAATACTACAAAATTTTATTCATTGAGGGCGAAATCCGCATTCACGAGGAGATCTATACTACAAAATTTAATTCCATGATGGCGAACTCCGCAATCACGAGGGAATCAATACTACAAAATTTCAAACATTGAGGTTGAAATTCGCAATATTGAGCGGGTTAATACTACTAAATTTCATTCATTGAGGGCGAAATCCGCAACCACGAGTGGATAAATACTACAAAATATCATCCAGTGAGAGCGAATTTCGCAATCACGAGGGGATCAATGCTACAAAATTTAATTCATTGAGGGCAAAATAGGCAATCACGAGGGGATCAATCCTACAAAATTTTATTCATTGGGGGAAAAATCCGCAACTACGTAAGGATCATTACTAAAAACATCATTCATTATGGGAGACCTTAGCAATCAAGTCATGATAAATACTACAAAATTACATTCATTGAGGGCGAAATTCGCAATCACGAGAGATGAATACTACAAATTTTCATTCATTAGGGACGAAATCCGCGAAAACAAGGGGATCATTACTACAAAATTTTATTCATTGTAGGCTAAATCCGCAATCACGAGGGGATAAATACTACAAACTTTCATTCATTGAGGGCAAAATCCGCAACCACGAGCGGATAAAAACTAAAAATATATCATCCATTGGGGTTAAAATTCGCAATCTCGAGGGGATAGATACTACAAAATTTCATCCAGAAAGGCGAAAATTGCAATCGCGTGCGGAAAAATACTACAAAATATCATCCATTGGGTTGAAATTCGCAATTTAGAGCGGATCAATACTACTAAATTTCATCCAGTAATGGCGACTTTGTTAGACACGAGTGAAAAAATACTACAAAATATCATTTATTGAGGTTGAAATACTCGACCTTGAATGGAGAGATACTACTACATTTTAAACAGAGATGGCGAAATTTGCAATCAGTAGTGAATAAATACTACAAAATATCATCCATTGAGGCTGAAATTCGCAAACTCGAGCAGGTAAATACTTCTTAATTTCATCCAGAGATGGCGAAAATTGCAATCACGAGTGGATAAATACTACAAAATATCATCCATTGAGGTTGAAATTTGCAATCTCGAGTGGATAGATACTTCGAATTTTCATCCCGAGATGGCGAAATTTGCAATCACGAGTGGATAAATGCTAAAAAATGTCATCCATTGAGATTGAAATTCGCAATCTCGAGCG
>JADWOT020000003.1:869920-957304 GCA_036345935.2 Taenia hydatigena
ACATCCAGGGCCTGATACACTGCAGCCATTACTATAAAATGGAGCATTATCTTGAGTGTGTAAAATAGAAAAAAATGGGGCAGGTGGCTCTGTTTCCTTCTAAATCGGTGAGGTCGAATTGGATCGATTGAAGCAAACTAAATAGCTGATATTCCGAATGAAGGAAAGGATGTATTGGTCGCCACGCTACACAACGCATTCCCTCATCGCTGTTATGCAGTGTATTTAGACATCGATCTTTTGAATGCAAGGCAATTCACATGTAAAGAGGTAGACCATCCTTCTTAAGTGAGGCAAACTGGATCAAATGAGCACCATGGTCGGCTTCGTGCAAAAGACCCTCTTGCGGTTATTCATCCTTTGATTGTGCTTGTCGCGACTGTGTCAAGCATGCTTTTAGACTATCCGCCCCATAGTCACTACCCCTAGCTGTGTGCTGATTGGTGGGACCGTTAACGGGGTTGTGCAATGATCCGAGGCATGCGTTTGCACGCCTGTGCGTTTACTCAGGCTTTGCAAAAGAATAGGTCTCAACGAGGACGTGATTCAGAGGACAATTACTAATAGGAACCTGCTCCAATGGTGATGCTGCTTGCTGGGCTCCTGTTGTGATTGGGAGCTTTCAGCAATTCCAAAGCCTTCACTCAGGCCGCTGTCCCACGCGTCGGTTGATGGGGCACGAACATTTGGTTGTGTTAGAGGCGTCTCATTGATAGAAATTTCTCACCAGCCCTCCTTGTTTTGTAGAGCTGATTCTGGAACCACATCTTCACCTAACAGAAGGGTCAAAAATATGACCAATTTTGACGACTCAATCGTAGACAACTGATCACTACACACTAATGGCTGTCTTTTAAACATGTTCTTTTAACACTTTAATGCTTGACTAACCTGAGTCCCCGTCAAGTTGATGCGACACGCCAGTTCTTTGCGTTCATGCATATTGATGTAGTTTTTCTTGTTAAAGTATTTCATCATCCCACCAATTTGGTACGGAGTAAAGAGAACCCTGCGTCAGCCTTGTCTTTGTGCCTCAGATACTGTCTGGCGCACCTGAAGTTGTTCTGCGGTTGGCAGTGTAAAAAAGCTTGCTGAATCAGGCATAGGTGCGGCGGCAGAAAGTTGCTGGAGAAGAGAGTAATTTGGAACTGATAAGATGTGTGTTGGAAGATGCTGACACGTGCTTGGCGGTGAGAACTGTGGCTGCCCCTGTGGCTGTAGCAGCTGCTGACTTAGCTCTGATGAGGTGTCAAATAGGAGTGGGTTTGGCGTTGGGGAATTCGTGCTTCGTAGTGGTAGTTTGAGGTTGGCCTGAGCTTCCACCCTGCTTTGGAGACGAAGACAAGTCGATGCAGGATGTCCGTTGTCGTACAGGCTTCGGAGAGCTGATCGATTTCGGAATTATTGTGGAATGTACAGGCATTGCCCCTAAGTTATCCTATTCACTTGAAGCAGCCTCATCAATTTTCAACCGTTTTAGTGGCGAAGGATTTAGTTGGGTTTGTTTGCCTTCGTGGTAGTTTTGCAGCGAATATATAAGGGAAAGTGGATCTTGAAAGTACTGGAGATTTAGCCAGAGCAGAGACCGTCTCTTCCGCCTTTTGTGAGGCAGAAGGTGTTCCCTGTTCCATTTGATGTTGCACGATCGGTGACAAAGCTGATACGACTAATTGTTAATCATGCGATTTTGTCCTTCCTTTGGGTACAAATGGGCATCCCGCATTGACGCATCTGTACAAACAACTCGAGTGAAATAAGAACATGTGCACCTGCATGTAAGTAGATGCTGGCATTACATTTATTTGTGTCAAGTGCTCATTCTTGACTTAATGTCTGCGATGAGATAAGCAAAGATTTAATTCTTCTGTCATACACGATGGTGGATGTCTCAATCCCTCTAACTGAAACATCAGCGAGCGGTCTAATCCAAAATTTTTGGCTCATTTTACCATCAAGGCACAGATTTGTTTAACCAATAGTTCGAAGACGCCTCCAGAACCCTTTCAGTAAAGCAGAAATCGATGAGTCCAAATGTTGGCATGATCACGGCCGGCACGCGTTATTTAAAGATCGGTGTTTCAGATGCCTGCGAACGTAAATTGCTTTTCTTTCCAACTTTTCGAAAGTTGCGCTTGATTGCTGATCCTCAAACATCCTGCATAATGGTGTTTTCGCTCACGTGCCTGTTTTCCCTTCCTCTCTCCTTTTGATCGGGATTAGGCCCCACACAGATTCCTTCTCAGGTGGTCCTTGCCATATACTCACTTGACAACTACAGAATGGCCGTGCCATCGCCCACTCTTTGCATTTGTGTATTCTGCCGCCTTCTCAGAAGTCTGCCAATTATCTCCTGTCTGGCTGGTGACCTCATTAGCATCCAGCAGACACGTGCGCAAATCGCCAAGATAATTGTTGGCACACCTCATAAGCAGTGCAGATTCTGTTACGCCCAATTTCCAAATTTACGATTCGAAAATTGCACAGCTCAATAACTTGTGGCACTGCTAAGTGAAAATAGGAGGCTCTACACTTTTATTCAGTGAAATTACTCAGCGAAATCAGCCAAGTCATCTCATAGTTGTGTCGAGCATCTGGTTCGAATCCCTCTTCTACTTTTAACCTTATGCTAGCATAGTCTATACAAGTCAGTGGCATCGAGGTTGAGGCGGCAACAAGTTGCATGGATTTTGTCAATGAGAAAAACGTCATTGCACTTATTATTAGCATAATAGCAACTGTGACCAAACGCTGAAGTACCGTGTTTTAGCATTGGTGGATCAAAGTTGAAGCGCCTTTGATTGGGGTGCATTGAATGTCAATCATATGGAAAGTGCATTGAAACAAATCCTCATTACCACCTATTCGCTCCGTCACTCACTGGAGGTGTGATTTACGCACTTCAAAGTTTGTTTGGATTAACAATTGAGAACACACAGACAGAAGCTTAAATGCTTGATTTGGAAAACTGACCTAAGCAATGCGTCATATGGACGACTTTGAAACTAGGATTACCTGATTTTTAACCAGTTTGTTGTCAAGGCAACGGCGTTAATCTAGCTAGAGAAGAATTTCCGTACTCGTCAGATAGAAATTCATTTATAGTTCATATGCATTTTTTAAAAGATAAATAAGTCAGGGTGCAACTAAAAGGAATTTTCGCACATGACACTGAGCCGATGCGTTCGTTATTTCTGGCAGGTTCAGTGGTTTTGCAGAGCCTTATCATAAGGCGATATTCCCACTACTAGTTGATTGTGGAGAACATTGCAAATGCACACGCTTGCAAAAATTGTCAGGCAAGGGTTTCGCAAAATCTAAAGATGCCCAATGCACACACAATGCTGCGTTATTGCCCACTACATCTTCGGAGGCGATTGGCTTAAATGAGCCAATTACGCGCATGCTGCGCTGCGCTGATTGGACGCAGTAGAAGTTGGCATGGTTGTGAAATTAACGGTCTGGCGGAGGTTGACCAAGCATTGCCTTCTGACTTGGGATCTTGTCCAAAAGTGTAAATCCAGTTGAAAATATTCGTGCCACAAAGATATAAAGTGAAAGGTCATTCTGCTTCGCTTTATGTAGAGGTCAGTGTAAGCACAATGGGTAACCGACTAGCAAAAGTGGTCCAATTCGATAAATAGCATTTATTAAAGCACAATTGAAGTAAAACAGAAGATATTCATTTTCAATGCAGATAGAACCAAAGATCTTTTTGTGTAAAATTTTGTTGCTTAAGGCGAAATGCAAATCTGTGATGAATGAAGACTTGACAAATGTCCAAAATGCTAAATTGCATGTTATTCGATCCCAGTAGGCAACATTTTGTACACATCTAAACCCAAATTTGTGCCTTAGAATGGTGTCTTTCTTAGTGATTCTCTATAGTCTGCAAACATAATCTACATAGGTTGACTAATGCACTTGAAGAAGGTATATCATCGCTAAATTACTTGTGCTCTTGGAGCAGGCAACTCGAAATCCATTACCATCATTTCCATCAAACTTCGAGTTCTCAGATCTCCATACCTATTCAATCCACTCTATCATCACACGACATGAGGTGATGAAGGACATCGTTTCAAAGGATATGAAGGATAACGGATAAAATAACTAATGCAATGTCTAGATCTCATCGAAACGCAAAGGCTTAAATATGGTTGTTTTGCCGGAAGAGGTCTTGCGCTGCCATGCATCAGGTTTTCACAATTTCTTCAAATGTTACCAATCAGATGTACTGCAGCGGCAAAAGCTTGGTCTTCTGGAGGGACTTGTAGGGAACGCCTTTGTTCGCGATTGAAAAAAGATATGAAACGCAGACTATTGAGGCAATGGCCGAATGATTTGTGAGTCTGACCACCCATCACTGCAATGCAGAAATGCTTCTCATCACAAGACATTCACTCAGTTAGCAAGCAATCGGAAATGCATCGCGCAACTTTACGGTCCATGCAATAGAAGAAAAGGTAATTCTGATAGATTTGAAAGCATGTTTTTAGCTATCCCACATGGGTGACACTTATTTGGCGAGCCTTCACAATTCTCCTAATTGATGTAAGTGTTAGCGGTTGTTTCGTCATCACTGTTATTTGTTGCTGCGAGTTCTTAGCACCCCAACATCCGATTCTTGTGCTGCCAAAAAAAGGGATGTACAACTTTTTAAGTTGCTTCTCCATCGCACTCTTATCTAATCGCCATGATGGGAAGGAAATCAAGTTATGACAATCGAGATAATGCGAAGCATTTAAGGCACACGCGCAATAATGCACGAGTGTCAGCTGAAGTAAAGAAGCACAAAGACAAATGATATTTGCTTCTGAGAAACCACCAGACACCACGAACCACCACACGGCGTTCTGTCGCCTTCCACCATTTATCTTGCTTCCCAGGTTATCGTCGTTTCAACTGCTCAATTCTTCACCAGTGCTTCAGTACCCCTTTGTCAGCTGCTCACCTTTGGTCTGCTTCTCAGCCTCCATCGCCACTGCTTCCCTCGCAATCTCTCTGATGTTCCCAATCCTACACTTCACCGTTTTAACGTCAAAAGACCAGAAGAGATTAAAAGTTTAAAAATTATGGATAACTTATGCCACCAGCTTCCCCTCTTCCCCTGCTTTATCTTCCCTTCCTTCCCTCTATCCTAATTTTCGTCACAACTGATATCCTTGTGTGTTTCACTAATCAGGGTAGAAATATGGGTAGCGTCCTCGAGTGTAGCGTTTGATAGGAATTCATATTCCTTCCACAAAATCCATTTCTGTATGCTCCACTTAAATACATAACTAGGAAAGTGGGCCAATGGAGAAATTTAAGAACATGCAGAACGAAAAAATAAGAAATTCAGTGCCCCAGCACCATGCAGAGACGTCCCCATGTTGACCATTCCCATCCTTTCCTCTACTTACCCTCCGTATAACTCTCGCTTTCGTCTCGTACCCAATCATTCTTTCGTTGCTTCGCCCAGGTTGGTGATGTTTGCTCGCCACCATTGTACTCCCTGGTGCAAGGCAACAATGGATCTTGGTATGGAATTAGATTGATCGGCAGAAACGCACCTTCGCCCGAGCCATAGTAATCGCAAGGAATGCGTTGTCACTGCATAACAGGCATCCTCTCAAGAAAAGCCGAGGACAAGCAGTCACAACGAGGCAGCGCATTTAAGTCAAAGCACATTAGCATCGGTGGTTCTTCTCATTCCCTTCCTCCTCCTTTGCATGCACTAAGATGCACATAACTTAATCAAGTCACGAAAGCACAGAAGTGAGTGGCGCCAGCTCCCTCAAAACCACCTCTTAGTAGTTCTGTCCAAAGTCCACACCTAGACGGCACTGAGCGACACCACACGGCACGTGTTGCAATCGATTTACACGTGTCAGATTAAATTAATCTACCACACGACAAACTGTCAGAAATGCTGTTCTACGTATTCCACGCCTACATTTATTCATCTTCCTTTACCACCTTGCCGTTCATGCCATTCAGTTATTCGTCGGTGCTTCTCTCCTGCCTCTTCTCATTCTTGCCCCCAGCCGTCTTTCTATCCTTTACTTCCGTCGCAACCCTCTCCATCACCTCATCACTCTGAGGCTTTCAATCCTTAATTTTAGAGATGCTGAAAGGGGGAAAACAGATAGATATCATAGAAACTAAGGGTGAATTTTGATGCTAACACCCCTTCCTCTACCAGTGCTACCTTCCACTCCCGGAATTCACTTGCATGCGTCATTTCAATATTTTCATATTCGATATCCACCATAATCACATGGAAAGAGAGCTATGACTAGGCAGTTCACGTGTCATTGGGAAGAAATCTTCAAATTTTGCCTAGACACGTGTCCAGATGAGTAAGCGATTAAATCAGTTCAGGAATAGATGGTAGAAATATAGAAAGCAGTAAAGAAGGCTACACCAGAGCAATGTGGAGAGTCATCCTACAACGTTTATTTCCAATCCTCAACTGTCCATCTCCACTCTTACTCCTTCTATTCCAGCAAATTTTCATCTCTTTGCATCTACCTTAATCATTCCCTGTCTCATTCAGCTGAAAATTCATGTTACCCAACTCCTGCCGAAAAAACACATAGACCACAATTGCCGTTCCGAATGCAAAACAACAATTATTCCAAGCACAGAAGTAGGAGTACGCATCAGAAATGCCCCTTCGTTAGCTCAATAGTAATAGCTAGGGGCGGGTCGTTAAGCTCTCATCTACCGAGCATACCCCGTCCCCACAGGCGTCTTATGTATTAAATTTAAGTCCGTCTTAATATTTTAATTTGGTCTGCCTAATCAACTCGATACAACTGCATGTCATGCAAGTTTAGGTCTTCTCCTTCTTGCAGATACTAGGGATCAAAACACACATGGAAAGGCAAGCACTCTCTCTTGTCTACGCCTCCTTTCTCATGTCTTACTCCAACACATCTTCGGAGACTGTCTCCTTTGTCGCCTACTGCACTCTATTCACTCACACGCATTGCGCCCTGCAGGAGACAAATTTTCTTCACATGGTGCATGAGTCCTGCCAATTACATGTGCCGAATCCACTTTAATCTGAAATAAGTGAGGTTGTAGAGTTACAGGAAGGAAAAAGCAATTAGATGAAGTGAAGTCAATTGGTGGATGGCTGATAGAATGTTAGCAAAGTGTAGAGTTGAGATAGAATGGCCAAAGAACTAGCCATCGAATGGACGACTGAAAAAGATTTTATTGAGCCCAGCACGAAAGTGTCGATTTGATTTAGCCGTTTTTGTGAGATATCAATTCGGGCGACCACCCAAACGACGGAAACAAAGGTAAACAATGCAACATACACGAACTTAGGCAAACAGACAAAAGCGTAGATACATGGTGAAAATAGAGAGAGTGGTCTAGAATGGGAAACCAGGCAAAGAAATTCTTTACAAAACGAATATAAGGAGTGGATAGTGGGATGAGCAGGTGGAAATTCGACCAGCTAACAAATTACGAAGTAAGAAGTAGAAGCAGCACGCTCACTTTCGCTCCCGAAAGGCTAAGTGAAGGAGGAGTAGAAGTAGGAGATGGAATTGAGGCGAAATAGTGTAGTAAAAACCAAAGCGACAGAAAGATAGAAATGGAGATTTGATGGTAATCATTGCTAAACTTTGTTAGAACGCGATTTTGTCTCGGGCAGAGCGTGATTGATTCAGGTCTAGTCTAACTCGTACTATTCTGATCTAGACATGAATCCGTGCATTATTTACTCATGTCGCAATCAAGATTGGGACTAGTGGAGAGATGAAAGGGAACCTACAAAGAGAGCACCAGCAGATGGTGAGGTAGGAAGGAAAGGTGAGAGAAGCTCAAAGGAGGCAGAGGAGCGAGATGCTCTAGTGGCACTAAAGTGTAAAAAAATAAGGTAAGAATCAAAATTGTAGGAATCATTCACTCCTCTTTTCCGTATGTATTTTATGCGAGGAGCACAGACGGTATGACATTAGGTAAGACGCAATACCTGCAAGTGCATAGAGCACATGAGAGAGGAGGCGTAGACAAGAGATCTCCTCTCCATTCATTCCCAAGACGTCATTAGGTCTACTTCTAGTCAGCGTGCCTTGATCTCTAATGTCTGCGCGATTTATAGTGAACACCTCTACTCTCAATGAAATGAGTTGTGTCGAATTGATTAGGCGGGTCATTTTAAATAGCAACGTATAAGGCGCCTTACTCGAGCTCGTCATAATCCAGCCTAGGTCGCTAATCTTGCCTATTCTGGCTCAGTCCAAATTAGTCAAGCTTGGACGTGCGTACCGCGCTACAGTTCTTCCGCAGTGGCACATGAATATTGAGCAAGTTGTTGTACACCAGCAGTTCTCCTTATGCTGCTGGTTTGTATTGGGGATTTGAGACGTAAAAAGTAAGTGCAGCACAGCAAGCATAGTGCACGGTTGAATTTAGGTTTAAGGAACCGACAAATCACCCCTAAAGACTGCTATTGGGTTAACAAAAAGGCTTTTCTGATGACAAAGGCAATGGCGCTCCACTCGCCATCGATAGGAGCAAAGTAATAAGGATTTTAAGCAGAAAGAGACAAAGGAATGGTAAAAATTGAGGCATAGAGATAAGAAGTCGTGCGTATGGACCTACGGTGCAATGTTCTTCATTTCTTCCTTATTTTCTCCCATCCTTTTCTACACCGATTCATTCTTCCACTCATCTAGCTATGTGAGTGAGTAAAATATAAAGAAACTGGCTTAGTGAAAAACATTTAACTTTTCGAATGACACACTAGAAGAGGCTAATTATAGTCTTTTTTCTATGTGATTTACATTGAATACCAGATGTGATAATATTGAAACGACGTGCGCAAACAAAGTAAGGAATGAGAGTAGCATACGGATGGATCGTGGGTAAGAAGGCAGGGGAGGCAGGAGCATGGATGGAAAGAGCGAATCCCCTGCATAATACTATTAAGGAGAAAGGAAGACAAGTGTTTGGGAAGCATGAAATATCTTCCTGCTCTCTCAAACAATCTATTCTTAAGACTGCACTTCCTGATTTACTCTAATCGGCTTTACCTTCTTTGTCCCATATGCTCAAACACAAACCACTTTATCTTTGCCCTGAGTGTACAAATTCCTCTCTATATTCATATTTTCCTTTGTTTCCGCATTCTCTCAACTCTGTTTGCCAATATAGACAATTTGCATTTTGGTTACACCTACATTGCCAGATTTTATAACAGGGAATGTTGCATAAGTTTCCAAAAGAAGTAAGCTGCCGAATCTCGATTGTCAGCAATTCTCGATCAAAAGAGGTAAAAGAGAACGCGTCTCTGAAGCCGAGTGTCCCAGCTTTCCTTGTCCCGATCGACACCCTCCCCACACATCGGCCACACCTGCGTTGTCCGATTTCAAAACGAGAACTGCCGTAACTTTCTTTGCCAAAACGGAAATCCTACATAACAGACGCGCCAAAATTAATTGATTTGCGAACAAAAACTACCGCAAACCACCAAAGAAGATAACCAGAATGTTGAGTTTTGGTTCTGACCGGTTCTGGATCAAGAGGGAGAAGAGATTCGCTCTATACACTTGTTGGAAGCATTTACAGAATAAAATTGAGCTTATAACTTTCAATTTGGAGCATTTTTGGTCGCAGAGGTACCCGACTGTTTGAATGTAGGTTATCAATTATCTGTGTCAAACTAGGCGCTCTCGTCATCGGCCGAACCTTACTTTTTATAATTTGATTTGAGAAATGCCGCAAGTAACTACTAAATGATTTGAGCTGCTAAATTACAATTCAGTTCGATTCTGAATCTAAGTAAACAAAATATAACGGAGCTCTATATGCTTGCGTTAGTTTGGCTTCCTTCGCCAAAATAGTCCACTTAACTGTCGTCCAGGTCCAAATTTTTGCTGCATAACTTGAGGAACATCGCAGCTACCAGCGACGAAAGAAACTGCTGAGTACAAGATTAAATAACTGTAGGTGGAAAACCAAGAAAGTGGATCGCAGCTATTTACCTAAGGCAGCCTAGTTTACGTATTAAAATCATTTGCATTAAATTGTGTTCATTTCTAAGCATTAAATGTCTTACAATCGAACTGCACTTCGCGGAGACGCAAGTAACCCAACATTTGGGGCCTAATCCTAATTAACGTTAGATTGGAATGAACCAATCATGCGGAAGTGCGATATCCATTCACCCTGGTTGTTTGTTCATGCACACTCTTGGTAGAGCCGCATCACACCAAATGCCATAGTTTCAGAGGAGACCTACGTATTTGGCACCACACAAGATAACGGTCGGGGCCTTATTGGAATCACTTTAAGACCAAAGTAAGGAATACTTCGAGCACAAAGCGCTTGCCACTATTCACCCATGTTATGCCTTATGCTTACATTGATCAAGGCTACCAGTACAAATCTGACAGCATTCTGACCTCTCCGATGGCGGTCGAACGCGGTGAGCAGCTCTTCCATAAATAACTCCTTTCCTCGCCTTCTTTGAAGGCTTCTAGCTAAAACCCTGAAGCTATTCAATAACTTAAATTGACTAAGATTTTAACGTAGTTGAGAGATATGCGTGCCACAGATATTTGTATAAAGCGATTTCACTGCGCATTAACGACTAATATCTTGGATAAAAAGCAAAGCAATGCATAGTAAATAGCTGTTGTTACTTTACGCACGACAAGCATGGTAAGGAATCATAAAATGTAATTTATTCTTACCTGAGTTGCATGTAAAGTGATGCCAAAGGCAGAATTCTAACCCTGAATCGCTAGATATGTTCCCATGTTTGCGAAGAAACACATACAAATGGGTAACATTTTTAAATTTGCTAGTTATAAAAATGAACAGGAACACACAACACTGTGGAGATATCACCACAGCTTGGATAGGGAGATGTAGGTATCAGGAACAGTGGGGAATCAGGATCCAGAGAGTTTGTGCTGTTCAACATCAAAGGGCTGCCAGAAGACAGAGTTGATCGATCCAGTGTCCCCTTTCCCTCTTGACGCGTGGTTTTCGTAGACTTCACGATGGCAGCGGTGTTTCCACACCGACAAATTGCATTTTGGCAGTGGACCTCTCGTCACCATTCAATCCACACACCACCGACATTTGAACCTGCCAAACGGAAACAGCAAGCATGGATTTGGGAAAGTCTCGATAAATAAGAAGGAAATAAGGTCTAAACAGAGGTGCTGGTTTTATATCCCCATGAGCACTCATAATGCAGAGGCGTCACGCGAAGCAGGAAGAGATAAGTCACGCTATACAAGGAATAGACATCATCTATCAAGAATGGCACAGACCAGTGCCAGTACCTGTGTACAACGAAGCCCGGTGATAAGCAACGTTTCTTGTGAAAGGAGGCATCCACAATCTTGGATACCCGTACCTAGTCATCAATTGGACGCTTTAAAGGAGTAGATGTCTATCGGCCAGTGGATGCCCTGAAATTGTTGGTCTTCAGCTTACCCGCATAGTGATAATTCCTGAGACCCTTTATTTGTCGGGCAAACTTCACAATTCCCAGTGTCTGCCTGCCACAACTACTCAATACTTTCAGGTGCGATTCCTGTTAAAGCATCCTCTCCACAATCAAAATGTGTAAGAAGCAGAAGTGATACTACGATAGCCATGCAACTGTCCCTTCTGTACACCACGCTACACACGTGCTGCGGTCTGGTCGTCGTCGTCAGCTGGATTGCAATTAGGATCAAACATTTCCAAATGGTTTGCGCCAACGAAATGTAGACCACAAGCACTCATCTTACCACATGAAGACAAACGCCGGATTCAAAGGTTGTAAGAAATACTAAACACGCTACATCTGTCTATGACCTAGGACGAAGTTAAAAATGGGAGTGAAAATCGCAGGGATCACTATGAGAAAAAACAGTACACATCGAGGAGTCACCCAGGCAATTGGATAAGGAACAACCATTACAAATAAAACGCATGAGATCTACTCGAGAAAATCCCCCTTTCTAAGATTAGCAAGCAATTATAGACTCAAGGCAAAGGTAGCACAGAAAAACGAGTTCACAACGGAAAGCAAGTCTGATTCGCCAAAAGGTCATTAATTTCGCGGAGGTTAAAAGCTAAAAAGAGAAAAAAACGAAAATTTGAACCTACTAATGAGTTGGTTGCAAGCTTGGAGACGGGAAAAAGGAAGCTACGCTAAAAGTGCTTGCTGAACCAAATTGCGGAAATAAAATGCCTCGTTTTTTTTGCATATTCTCAGAAAGGCAAAATTACAGACGAACAAAGAAAAATCGCAGTAATCAAATGAAACAACGCAAGAAGGCGGTCTGGCAGATTCACCGCAACTTACAATTTCATAAATGAAATCAACCTAATTACATTTACACACGACAGTTGAAATTGAGACACAAAAGCCCTGTCGTTCTACCACGAGTCTGTGAAGGGATTGTTGTCTACTCTTCGCAAGCGAACAAAAGGCAAAAGAGACTTCACCTTGCTAAACAATCGCCTTTTAACTACTTTTCAAAAGCATTAGGTTTCACGAGAAAACTGTGAAAATGAAGAGAATTAGCAAAAAGGTAGTACCATCCGGATAACGGGAATAACGAATTGTTGGCTTTCAATCGACATCCTCAAAACTACCTAAAAAAGACTACTTAACCAAAATCTCGCAAAGTGCTAAGCATGGTTAAATAGAAAATCTATGAAAAATACAAAAAACGACACAATTAAATCGTTAATCATTCTAACGATAATGAGAGAGCTCCCCATGCTAAAAGAAAGGAGTAACTTCATGCCCACCAACAAAAAACAAGAATGATGTCACAGTGGGGAGAAGTAATGACGCAGAGGTCAATTGTAAAAACACTACGCGTCAAGCACTCGTTGATGTGTCTCATGCCTATTGTGATGGACACAGTTCGACGCAATGATCCCTGAATGAGTCCTGCAACCCTGTGGATAGACACTGACCACTTAATTATGCAACCCCTAAAAGAAATACAGATTGACAATATTGATACCCGGTTATGGATCCCGTGTCCATGTGGACTAGTCTGGATCGGCGTTGAGGCACGCAACTCCATTGCATGCGTTTGATGATTTTGAACACTCAACCAACCAACACCGTCTTGCGCAATCCCCTACTTGAAGACCAAGTCTTGTGCAACAGATAATATACTTACTCGTTGGAGTAGCCATTCCCCACGCTTTGTAGGAAAATGGGTTCAGGGTCACACGAAAAGCCATCAGCACAGCTCTCCACTGACATGGCCCACTTCACTTCGACGTCCATAGGTGCCTAGTGTGGCCTAGCTAGCCTTTCAGCATTGCTGCATCCCATCTCCGACAGCACCTGCATTCTTGCAACCACAGGACTTAATAACTGCCCACCTCCCTTACTTTCAATCGGCAATTTTAGTAATCTACCAGCGTAAAATTGGTGTTTGCACCTCCCCCCGTAGCTTTACATTCGCTTCACTAAGGTGCGTTCTAACATAGCTTTTCATTGTCCATAGGTCCGTCTCGGTCAGTCTCATATGCCTACCGCATGCAGCCCAAATTCACCGCCACATGTTTTGCAGGTCGAGAAGGGGCCGAGCGAACAGATGAATAGTCGAAAAAACCAACTAATAGGCAGGTATGTAGGTGAGTCGGCGGATGAAGAGATTGAGATAAACGCAATGACGTAAAAAGTCATTGGACAGCCGACACTAGCTTTACTGCCTCACCTAGACTCTACTTCCACATCCCTACTAAATGACCGAACAAGTGAATAAAAAGGAACAGCGACGCAAATAGATAGTAAAATAATTCGCAAAGTAATCGTCTCGAAACAACACCATGATAGGTGTGATGGGGGAAAAGGATACTATGATCAGAAGGAAAGGCGGGGACAAGACGCGACTTGCGACGACTGTGCCATTCAGGTTCTCGTCACTGCTATTCATATACCACAGGAAAGGCGGCGCACCGCAAAAAAAGCACGCGTGCGACAGACACAAAGCCAAACAATGACGCAGAACTAGGGTGCAAACTGGACCACACAGGCCTTTGCCCATGTCGGCGTCGCATTAAAGTGTTCGAGGCCCGTGTGCACCACTTGCCCCTATGCCTTGGGCATGTCAATGCCGGTGACACCCACCCTTCCCCCTTCCCCCCCAAACTACCCAGTGCACCCACAGCCCCACTGCATCTGTCAATCAACAGTATGTACAACAGACCTGCCATGTGTGCGCGTGTGATTGAAACGATGGAACAAGTATTGAACGTAAACAAGACACCTAACACGGCGAAGCAACCTATTCCTTTCCACTGTGGGCAACTTCCATCCTAAGCAGTCTTAGCAGCAATAATGCAATCAAGATGAAGCAATGCGTCGTGAGGGCGTCAGAGAGGTGTTAATTTTAACAGCTCCGACAGTCCAATTTTCTAATGCACATGAGGCGGCACGACCACTCACATCAAGCAGGACTGTATAAACGTTCCAACGTCACACCTCACACCCCTGAAGCAAAGCTAATGAAGATAACCTGGCGCATATGTCCATGGACAACGAATTAAGTCGATTGCCTCACCTTCGCCTGTCTATCTACTTAAACCTCTACCAACCAAATAATCCTATTAACAGATAAGTGAAAAGAGCGCTGCATCAGGCATAGATGCAGTGGCAGCAAGTTGTTTGAGAAGAGAGTAGTCTGGAATTGAGAAGACGTTTGTTGGAAGGTGTTGTTGCATGCTTGGCGGTGTGGACGGTCTTTGCACTTGGGGTTGTAGCAGCTGTTGACTTAACTTTGACAAGATGTCATTTAGTAGTGAGATCACCGTTGAGATGATCAGTAACGTGGCGGTAGCTTGAGGTTGGTCTGAGCTTCCGCTTTGCTTTGGAGACGAAGACAAGTCGATGCAGGACGTCTGTGGCAGTACAGGCTTTGGAGGGCTGGTAGGTTGCGGACTGCGTGGGGAAAATACAGACATTGCTCCTAAGTTATTTGATCCACTTGAAGTAGCCTCATCAAGTTCCAGCCGCTTTGGTGGATGAGAATTCAGTTGGGTTCATTCGGCTTCATCGTTTTTCTGTGACGAACACACTAGAGGAGAATTGGGTCTTGAAAACGCCGGAGGTTTGACCAGAGCCGAGACAGTTTCTTCCACCTTTTGTGACGTGAAAGGTGTTTCGTGTTCCACTTGCTGTTGTGAGGTTGGTAACGAAGTCGATGAGGCTAATCGTTGGAGATACGAGTTAGTCTCTCCCCCAGGTACGAGTGGGCATTCCGTATTTGGTGCACCTGTCAAAGTAAAACGACTGGGATAAGAACACCAACTTCCAAATGTAACTATATATTAGCTCCACTTTACTTGGGTCAGGGGTTTATTCATATCGAGTGTGCTATTTTGGGCATGAGATTGGGTCCTGATTGACCCCAACTCTGCGTGATCGTTAGGACGGCTTCGCGATGGTTGAAAATTGTAATGGCACCGATGAAAAATATTATACAAAAGCTTTCCTATGTCAGCTCTGACCGACGTGAAAATTGGAAAAATGATGTAGAGCTTTATCAGCAATAAGTGCGTCAGGTATGCCACTGTGGCTGCGGAAATGGGCAGCTGCAAGGGACAACAAATGAATCCAGCTTCAACTTATGATGATCAATGGACGTAATGTGGTGATAACGGCATAAAAACTAGAGGTACAAAGGTATGCAAACAAAGAAAAAGTAAAGAGTGATAAAATGACTTGATAGACAATACCATTTGCCAGCAGTGATGCCAGAATTTGGATTTGTTCTGGACTGAGGAGGTCCAAAAGGCTTCTGTCTGTAAAGTTTGACATGATGAATTTGTGATCATGCAAATCTGCACTCCTGACTTAATTACTTGCCATATTTATGGACTATGAGAGCCAATAAAACTCTAATGCGGGTTAGACCAAGAAGATTTGTAAGTCTTTAGTCGTGTCGATTGTTTTGAAGGGGGATGGATTGCGTGATTTTCTAAAATTTTGTTCTGGGAACTCTGTATTTTGACGCTTAACTTGCTTTTACTTAGGATCTACCTACTTTCGTCTCATCGGCTGACTGTAATTTGCACTTTTTTCTGTCCTCTTAATAAAGTCTTTTAGAAGCCAAAACGAGTAAAGTTTGATGAGTGGGTCATCAGCAACTGTACACATTGATGAATGAGATGGAAAGATGTAAATTAATCAAGCTGTCACTTGAACGGGTAAACAAATTTTTTGTTGGAATATAAACTCAAATCGAATCGCCCTTATAATCTATTTTTATTAATGCAAAGGCTTACCGAAACCCATCCTAGCACTCACATCAACCTGTCCCGGTTTTTCTTCTGACACCCTACCACCGGGCGCTGAAACCAACCCCAATTTCCAACTTGATCTTCAGAAAAAGAAATACCTTCTGCCAAAATTAGGTAACGGAGTGTGTTTTCCTAGATGAGGGGCGTAGAATAGAGGAAGGAGAGCTGATCGATTTCGGAATTATTGTGGAATGTACAGGCATTGCCCCTAAGATATCCTATTCACTTGAAGTAGCCTCATCAAATTTCAGCCGTTTTAGTGGCGAAGGATTTAGTTGGGTTTGTTTGCCTTCGTGGTTGTTTTGCAGCGAATACATAAGGTGAAGTGGATCTTGAAAGTACTGGAGATTTGGCCAGAGCAGGGACCGTCTCTTCCGCCTTTTGTGAGGCAGAAGGTGTTCCCTGTTCCACTTGATGTTGCACGATCGGTGACAAAGCTGACACGGCTAATTGTTAATCATGCGATTTTGTCCTTCCTTTGGGTACAAATGGGCATCCCGCATTGACGCATCTGTACAAACAACTCGAGTGAAATAAGAACATGTGCACCTGCATGTAAGTAGATGCTGGCATTACATTTATTTGTGTCAAGTGCTCATTCATGCCTTAATGTCTGCGATGAGATAAGCAAAGATTTAATTCTTCTGTCATACACGATGGTGGATGTCTCAATCCCTCTAACTGAAGCATCAGCGAGCGGTCTAATCCAAAATTTTTGGCTCAAATTACCGTCAAGGTACAGATTTGTTTAACCAATAGTTTGGTTAACATCGGTAAAGTGTCTTACGTTCGAAGACGCCTCCAGAACCCTTTCAGTAAAGCGGAAATCAATGAGTCCAAATGTTGACATGATCACGGCCGGCACGCGTTATTTAAAGACCGGTGTTTCAGATGCCTGCGAACGTAAAATGCTTTTCTTTCCAACTTTTCGAAAGTTGCACTTGATTGCTGATCCTCAAGCACCCTGGATAATGGTGTTTTCGCTCACGTGCCTGTTTTCCCTTCCTCTCTCCTTTTGATCAGGATTAGGCCCCACGCAGATTCCTTCTCAGGTGGTCCTTGCGATATACTCACTGGACAACTACAGAATGGCCGTGCCATCGCCCACTCTTTGCATTTGTATATTATGCCGCCCTCTCAGAAGTCTACCAATTATCTCCTCTCTGGCTGGTGACCTCATTAGCATCCAGCAGACACGTGCGCAAATCGCCAAGATAATTGTTGGCACACCTCATAAGCAGTGCAGATTCTGTTACGCCTAATTTCCAAATTTACGATTCGAAAATTGCACAGCTCAATAACTTGTGGCACTGCTAAGTGAAAGTAGGAGGCTCTACACTTTTATTCAGTAAAATTACTCAGCGAAATCAGCCAAGTCATCCCATAGTTGTGTCGAGCATCTGGTTTGAATCCCTCTTCTACTTTTAACCTTATGCTAGCATAGTCTATACAAGTCAGTGGCATCGAGGTTGAGGCGGCAACAAGTTGCATGGATTTTGTCAATGATAAAAACGTTATTGCACTTATTATTAGCATAATAGCAACTGTGACCAAACGCTGAAGTACCGTGTTTTAGCATTGGTGGATCAAAGTTGAAGCGCCTTTGATTGGGGTGTATTGAATGTCAATCATATGGAAAGTGCATTGAAACAAATCCTCATTACCAACTATTCGTTCCGTCACTCACTGGAGATGTGATTTACGCACTTCAAAGTTTGTTTGGATTAACAATTGAGAACACACAGACAGAAGCTTAAATGCTTGATTTGGAAAACTGACCTAAACAATGCGTCATATGGACGACTTTGAAACTAGGATTACCTGATTTTTAACCAGTTTGTTGTCAAGGCAACGGCGTTAATCTAGCTAGAGAAGAATTTCCGTACTCGTCAGATAGAAATTCATTTATAGTTCATATGCATTTTTTAAAAGATAAATAAGTCAGGGTGCAACTAAAAGGAATTTTCGCACATGACACTGAGCCGATGCGTTCGTTATTTCTGGCAGGTTCAGTGGTTTTGCAGAGCCTTATCAAAAGGCTATATTCATACTACTAGTTGATTGTGGAGAACATTGCAAATGCACATGCTTGCAAAAATTGTCAGGCAAGGGTTTCGCAAAATCTAAAGATGCCCAATGCACACACAATGCTGCGTTATTGCCCACTACATCTTCGGAGGCGATTGGCTTAAATGAGCCAATTACGCGCTTGCTGCGCTGCGCTGATTGGACGCAGTAGAAGTTGGCATGGTTGTAAAATTAACGGTCTGGTGGAGGTTGACCAATCATTGCCTTCTGACTTGGGATCTTGTCCAAAAGTGTAAATCCAGTTGAAAATATTCTTGTCACAAAGATATAAAGTGAAAGATCATTCTGCTTCGCTTTATGTAGAGGTCAGTGTAAGCACAATGGGTAACCGATTAGCAAAAGTGGTCCAATTCGATAAATAGCATTTATTAAAGCACAATTGAAGTAAAACAGAAGATATTCATTTTCAATGCAAATAGAACCAAAGATCCTTTTGTGTAAAATTTTGTTGCTTAAGGCGAAATGCAAATCTGTGATGAATGAAGACTTGACAAATGTCCAAAATGCTAAATTGCATGATACTCGATCTTAGTAGGCAACATTTTGTGCACCTCTACACCCAAATTTGTGCCTTAGAATGGTGTCATTCTTAGTGATTCTCCACAGTCTGCAAACATAATCTACATAGGTTGACTAATGCACTTGAAGAAGGCATATCATCGCTAAATTACTTGTGCTCTTGGAGCAGGCAACTCGAAATCCATTGCCATCATTTCCATCAAACTTCGAGTTCCCAGATCTCCATACCTATTCAATCCACTCTATCATCACACGACATGAGGTGATGAAGGACATCGTTTCAAAGGATGTGAAGGATAACGGATAAAATAACTAATGCGGTGTCTAGATCTCATCGAAACGCAAAGGCTTAAAGATGGTTATTTTGCCGGAAGAGGTCTTGCGCTGCCATGCATCAGGTTTTCACAATTTCTTCAAATGTTACCAATCAGATGTACTGCAGCGGCAAAGGTTTGGTCTTCTGGAGGGACTTGTAGGGAACGCCTATGTTCGCGATTGAAAAAAATATGAAACGCAGACTATTGAGGCAATGGCCGAATGATTTGTGAGTCTGACCACCCATCACTGCAATGCAAAACTGCTTCCCATCGCAAGACAGTCACTCAGTTAGCAAGCAATCGGAAATGCATCGCGCAACTTTACGGTCCATGCAATAGAAGAAAAGGTAATTCTGATAGATTTGAAAGCATATTTTTAGCTATCCCACATGGGTGACACTTACTTGGCGAGCCTTCACAATTCTCCTAATTGATGTAAGTGTTAGCGGTTGTTTCGACATCACTGTTATTTGTTGCCGCGAGTTCTTAGCACTCCAACATCCGATTCTTGTGCTGCCAAAAATGGGGAAGTACAACTTTTTAAGTTGCTTCTCCATCGCACTCTTATCTAATCGCCATGGTGGGAAGGAAATCAAGTTATGACAATCGACATAATGCGAAGCATTTAAGGCACACGCGCAATAATGCACGAGTGTCAGCTGAAGTAAAGAAGCACAAAGACAAATGACATTTGCTTCTAAGAAACCACCAGACACCACGAACCACCAATCAAGTGATAAAAAAAAAACAATCACACGGCGTTCTGTCGCCTTCCACCATTTATCTTGCTTCCCAGGTTATCGTCGTTTCAACTGCTCAATTCTTCACCAGTGCTTCAGTACTCCTTTGTCAGCTGCTCACCGTTGGTCTGCTTCTCAGCCTCCATCGCCACTGCTTCCCTCGCAATCTCTCTGATGTTCCCAATCCTACACTTCACCGTTTTAACGTCAAAAGACCAGAAGAGATTAAAAGTTTAAAAATTATGGATAACTTATGCCACCAGCTTCCCCTCCTCCCCTGCTTTATCTTCCCTTCCTTCCCCCTATCCTAATTTTCGTCACAACTGATATCCTTGTGTGTTTCACTAATCAGGGTAGAAATATGGGTAGCGTCCTCGAGTGTAGCGTTTGATAGGAATTCATATTCCTTCCACAAAATCTATTTCTGTATACTCCACTTAAATACATAACTAGGAAAGTGGGCTAATGGAGAAAGTTAAGAACATACTGAAAGAAAAAATAAGAAATTCAGTGCCCCAGCACCATGCAGAGACGTCCCCATGTTGACCTTTCCCATCCTTCCCTCTACGTACCCTCCGCAAACCTCTCGCTTTCGTCTCGTACCCAATCATTCTTTCGTTGCTTCGCCCAGGTTGGTGATGTTTGCTCGCCACCATTGTACTCCCTGGTGCAAGGCAACAATGGATCTTGGTATGGAATTAGATTGATCGGCAGAAACGCACCTTCGCTCGAGTCATAGTAATCGCAAGGAATGAGTTGTCACTGCATAACAGGCATCCTCTCAAGAAAAGCCGAGGACAAGCAGTCACAACGAGGCAGCGCATTTAAGTCAAAGCACATTAGCATCAGTGGTTCTTCTCATTCTCTTCCTCCTCCTTTGCATGCACTAAGATGCACATAACTTAATCAAGTCACGAAAGCACAGAAGTGAGTGGCGCCAGCTCCCTCAAAACCACCTCTTAGTAGTTCTGTCCAAAGTCCACACCTAGACGGCATTGAGCGACACCACACGGCACGTGTTGCAATCGATTTACACGTGTCAGGTTAAATTAATCTACCACACGACAAACTGTCAGAAATGCTGTTCTACGTGTTCCACGCCTACATTTATTCATCTTCCTTTACCACCTTGCCGTTCATGCCATTCAGTTATTCGTCGGTGCTTCTCTCCTGCCTCTTCTCATTCTTGCCCCAGCCGTCTTTGTATCCTTTACTTCTGTTGCAACCCTCTCCATCACCTCATCACTCTAAGGCTTTCAATCCTTAATTTTAGAGATGCTGAAAGGGGGAAAACAGATAGATATCATAGAAATTATGGGTGAATTTTGATGCTAACACCCCTTCCTCTACCAGTGCTACCTTCCACTCCCGGAATTCACTTGCATGCGTCATTTCAATATTTTCATATTCGATATCCACCATAATCACATGGAAAGAGAGCTATGACTAGGCAGTTCACGTGTCATTGGGAAGAAATCTTCAAATTTTGCCTAGACACGTGTCCAGATGAGTAAGCGATTAAATCAGTTCAGGAATGGATGGTAGAAATATAGAAAGCAGTAAAGAAGGCTACACCAGAGCAATGTGGAGAGTCATCCTACAACGTTTATTTCCAATCCTCAACTGTCCATCTCCACTCTTGCTCCTTCTATTCCAGCGAATTTTCATCTCTTCGCATCTACCTTAATCATTCCCTGTCTCATTCAGCTGAAAATTCATGTTACCTAACTCCTGCCGAAAAAACGCATAGACCACAATTGCCGTTCCGAATGCAAAACAACAATTATTCCAAGCACAGAAGTAGGAGTACGCATCAGAAATGCCCCTTCGTTAGCTCAATAGTAATAGCTAGGGGCGGGTCGTTAAGCTCTCATCTACCGAGCATACCCCGTCCCCACAGGCGTCTTATGTATTAAATTTAAGTCCGTCTTAGTATTTTAATTTGGCCTGCCTAATCAACTCGATACAACTGCATGTCATGCAAGTTTAGGTCTTCCCCTTCTCGCAGATACTAGGGATCAAAACACACATGGAAAGGCAAGCACTCTCTCTTATCTACACCTCCTTTCTCATGTCTTACTCCAACACATCTTCGAAGACTGTCTCCTTTGTCGCCTACTGCACTCTATGCACTCACATGCATTGCGCCCTGCAGGAGACAAATTTTCTTCACATGGTGCATGAGTCCTGCCAATTGCATGTGCCGAGTCCACTTTAATCTGAAACAAGTGAGAGTGTCGAGTTACCGGAAAGAAAAGGCAATTAGACGTAGTAAAGTCAATTGGCGGATGGCTAAAATAATGCTAGCGAAGTGTAGAGTTGAGATGGAATGGCCAAAGAACTAGCCATCGAATGGACGACCGAAAGAGATTTTATTGAGCCCAGCACGAAAGTGTCGATTTGATTTAGCCGTTTTTGTGAGATATCAATTCAGGCGACCACCCAAACGACGGAAACAAAGGTACACAATACAACATACACGAACTTAGGCAAACAGACAAAAGCGTAGATACATGGTGAAAATAGATAGGGTGGTCTAGAGTGGAAAACCAGGCAAAGAAATTCTTTACAAAACGAATATAAGGAGTAGATAGTGGGGTGAGCAGGTAGAAATTCGACCAGCTAACAAATTACGAAGTAAGAAGTAGAAGCAACACGCTCACCTTCGCTCCTGAAAGGCTAAGTGAAGGAGTAGAAGTAGGAGATGGAATTGAGGCGAAGTAGTGTAGTAAAAACCAAAGCGACAGAAAGATAGAAATGGAGATTTGATGGTAATTATTGCTAAACTTTGTTAGAACGCGATTTTGTCTCGGGCAGAGCGTGATTGATTCAGGTCTAGTCTAACTTGTACTATTCTGATCTAGCCATGAATCCGTGCATTATCTACTCATGTCGCAATCAAGATTGGGACTAGTGGAGAGATGAAAGGGAACCTACAAAGAGAGCACCGGCAGATGGTGAGGTAGGAAGGGAGGGTGAGAGAAGCTCAAAGGAGGCAGAGGAGCGAGATGCTCTAGTGGCACTAAATTGTAAAAAAATAAGGTAAGAATCTAAATTGTAGGAATTATTCACTCCTCTTTTCCGTATGTATTTTATGCGAGGAGCACAGACGGTATGACATTAGGTAAGAGGCAATACCTGTAAGTGCATAGAGCACATGAGAGAGGAGGCGTAGACAAGAGATCTCCTCTCCATTCATTCCCAAGACGTCATTAGGTCTACTTCTAGTCAGCGTGCCTTGATCTCTAATGTCTGCGCGATTTATAGTGAACACCTCTACTCTCAATGAAATGAGTTGTGTCGAATTGATTAGGCGGGTCATTTTAAATAGCAACGTATAAGGCGCCTTACTCGAGCTCGTCATAATCCAGCCTAGGTCGCTAATCTTGCCTATTCTGGCTCAGTCCAAATTAGTCAAGCTTGGACGTGCGTACCGCGCTACAGTTCTTCCGTAGTGGCACATGAATGCTGAGCAAGTTGTTGTACACCAGCAGTTCTCCTTATGCTGCTGGTTTGTATTGGGGATTTGAGACGTAAAAAGTAAGTGCAGCACAGCAAGCATAGTGCACGGTTGAATTTAGGTTTAAGGAACCGACAAATCACCCCTAAAGACTGCTATTGGGTTAACAAAAAGGCTTTTCTGACGAGAAAGGCAATGGCGGTCCATTTTGCCATCGATAGGAGCAAAGTAATAAGGATTTTAAGCAGAAAGAGACAAAGGAATGGTAAAATTGAGGCATAGAGATAAGAAGTCGTGCGTATGGATCTACGGTGCAATGTTCTTCATTTCTTCCTTATTTTCTCCCATCCTTTTCTACAATGATTCATTCTTCCACTCATCTAGCTATGTGAGTGAGTAAAATATAAAGAAACTGGCTTAGCGAAAAACATTTAAATTTTCGAATGACACACTAGAAGAGGCTAATAATGGTCTTTTTTCTATGTGATTTACATTGAATACCAGATGTGACAGTATTGAAACGACGTGCGCAAACAAAGTAAGGAATGAGAGTAGCATACGGATGGATCGTGGGTAAGAAGGAAGGGGAAGCAGGAGTATGTATGGAAAAAGTGAATCTCCTGCATAATACTATTAAGGAGAAAGGAAGACAAGTGTTTGGGAAGCATGAAATATCTTCCTGCTCTCTCAAACAATCTATTCTTAAGACTGCACTTCCTGATTTACTCTAATCGGCTTTACTTTCTTTGTCCCATATGCTCAAACACAAACCACTTTATCTTTGCCCTGAGTGTACAAATTCCCCCTATGTTCATATTTTCCTTTGTTTCCGCATTCTCTCAACTCTGTTTGCCAATATAGACAATTTGCATTTTGGTTACACCTACATTGCCAGATTTTATAACAGGGAATGTTGCATAAGTTTTCAAAAGAAGTAAGCTGCCGAATCTCGATTGTCAGCAATTCTCGATCAAAAGAGGTAAAAGAGAACGCGTCTCTGAAGCCGAGTGTCCCAGCTTTCCTTGTCCCGATCGACACCCTCCCTACACATCGGCCACACCTGCGTTGTCCGATTTTAAAACGAGAACTGCCGTAACTTTCTTTGCCAAAACGGAAATCCTACATGACTGACGCGCCAAAATTAATTGATTTGTGAACAAAAACTACCGCAAACATCCAAAGAAAAAAACCAGAATGTTGAGTTTTAGTTCTGACCGGTTCTGGATCAAAAGAGAGAGAAGAGTTTTGCTTTATGCACTTGTTGGAAGCATTTACAGAATAAAATTGAGCTTATGACTTTCAATTGGGAACATTTTTGGTCGCAGAGGTACCCGACTGTTTGAATGTAGGTTATCAATTATCTGTGTCAAACTAGACGCTCTCGTCATCGGCCGAACCTTACTTTCTATAATTTGGTTTGAGAACTGCCGCAAGTAACTACTAAATGATTTAAGCTGCTAAATTACAATTCAGATCGATTCTGAATCTAAGTAAACAAAGTATAACGGAGCTCTATATGCTTGCGTTAGTTTGGCTTCCTTCGCCAAAATAGTCCACTTGACTGTCGTCCAGGTCCAAATTTTTGCTGCATAACTTGAGGAACATCGCAGCTACCAGCGACGAAAGAAACTGCTGAGTACAAGATTAAATAACTGTAGGTGGAAAACCAAGAAAGTGGATCTCAGCTATTTACTTAAGGCAGCCTAGTTTACGTATTAAAATCATTTGCATTAAATTGTGTTCATTTCTAAGCATTAAATGTCTTACAATCGAACTGCACTTCGCGGAGACGCAAGTAACCCAACATTTGGGGCCTAATCCTAATCAACGTTAGATTGGAATGAACCAATCATGCGGAAGTGCGATATCCATTCACCCTGGTTGTTTGTTCATGCACACTCTTGGTAGAGCCGCATGACACCAAATGCCATAGTTTCAGGGGAGACCTACGTATTTGGCACCACACAAGATAACGGTCGGGGCCTTATTGGAATCACTTTAAGACCAAAGTAAGGAATACTTCGAGCACAAAGCGCTTGCCACTTTTCACCCATGTTATGCCTTGTGCTTACATTGATCAAGGCTACCAGTACAAATCTGACAGCATTCTGACCTCTCCGATGGCGGTCGAACGCGGTGAGCAGCTCTTTCGTAAATAACTCCTTTCCTCGCCTTCTTGGAAGGCTTCTAGCTACAACCCTAAAGCTATTCAATAACTTAAATTGACTAAGATTTTAACGCAGTTGAGAGATATGCGTGCCACAGATATTTGTATAAAGCGATTTCACTGCGCATCAATGACTAATATCTTGGATAAGAAGCAAAGCAATGCATAGTAAATAGCTGTTGCTACTTTATGCACGACAAGCATGGTAAGGAATCATAAAATGTAATTTATTCTTACCTGAGTTACATGTAAAGTGATGCCAAAGGCAGAATCCCAACCCTGAATCGCCAGGTAGAGGACTCATGATCAGCAAATTATGCTCCAGTCAGACGCGACACGTTCCAGTGAAATTCATGCCTCTCCTACCGAAATCATGACGTTTTAGTGTATCAAAGGACCCAATTTACCAAAAAGGTGGAAAGCAGTCACCGCTGATGATCTTACAATGATGAGCGATTTGATTAGCTTAAAGACTTGCGTTGCTTAACAAAGTACACAATCTGCAGTTAAATTGTGTGTTAGAAATTATGAACCTCAAGTGCATTTATTTTCGGTCTTAAACGGTAGATGATGCATTACATTTGACATGCAGGACCAAGTGATTAAGTTTCATAGACACTATTGGAATAAAATCCATCACTAATCATACTCGTGTGTCTACATTCAGTAAAATTTATTCATTGTCCTTGCAGCATCAACAAAAATGTGGCAATCCATTACGTCGAGTTGCTTTGGCATACGGAAGTGGACACAAGCGAAGTTTTGGGCGGCCCATTGGCCCAAAATACCCTCAATTATATAAAAACAGTTGTAATCGAAGTCACCACGTTAGCCATCTGATAACATGTCATCTCAATCTGTCTTAGTAATTACAATTTATTATTCAAATCAACTTAGACTTGCCAAAACCTAGCCTAAACCATTACGCATATTTTGTGTACTCACTCACCAATCAACACAAAGGTAGTGCGCTGGACAGTCATTTTTATTTAATCACTCAGTCGTAGCAAAATGTGACTGCTGAACCCCCACCACAATCTGGAGACTCTTCTGGCATATCACAGTGCACCACCTCACCTCACACACCTCGACTACGTCCATCAAAAAGCACATTTATTATCACATGCGCAAAATCACTCAACACCTATGTTCCCTTGTTTGCGAAGAAACACATACAAATGGGTAACATTTTTAAATTTTCTAGTTATAAAAATGAACAGGAACACACAACACTGTGGAGATATGACCACAGCTTGGATAGGGAGATGTAGGTATCAGGAACAGTGGGGAATCAGGATCCAGAGAGTTTGTGCTGTTCACCGTCAAAGGGCTGCCAGAAGACAGAGGTGATCGATCCAGTGCCCCCTTTCCCTCCTGACGCGTGGTTTTCGTACACTTCACGATGCTAGCGGTGTTTCCACACCGACAAATTGCACTTATAATCCGCTTTGGGCAGCGGACCTCTCGTCACCATTTAATCCACACACCGCCGACATTTGAACCTGCGAAACGGAAACAGCAAGCATGGATTTGGGAAAGTCTCGATAAATAAGAAGGAAATAAGGTCTAAACAGAGGTGCTGGTTTTATGTCCCCATGAGCACTCATAATGCAGAGGTGTCACGCGAAGCAGGAAGAGATAGGTCACGCTATACAAGGAATAGACATCATCTATCAAGAATGGCACAGACCAGTGCCAGTACCTGTGTACAACGAAGCCCGGTGATAAGCAACGTTTCTTGTGAAAGGAGGCATCGACAATCTTGGATACCCGTACCAGCAGGAGGCATCAACCTAGTCATCAAGTGGACGCTTTAAAGGCGTAGATGTCTATCGGCCAGTGGACGCCCTGAAATTGTTGGTCTTCAGCTTACCCGCACAGTGGTAATTCCTGAGACCCTTTATTTGTTGGGCAAACTTCACAATTCCCAGTGTCTGCCTGACACAACTACTCAATACTTTCAGGTGCGATTCCTGTTAAAGCATCCTCTCCACAATCGGAATGTGTAAAAAGCAGAAGTGATACGATAGCCATGCAACTGTCCCTTCTGTACACCACGCTACACACGTGCTGCGGTCTGATCGTCGTCGTCGTCGTCAGCTGGATTGCAATTAGGATCAAACATTTCCAAATGGTTTGCGCCAACGAAATGTAGACCACAAGCACTCATCTTACCACATGAAGACAAACGCCGGATTCAAAGGTTGTAAGGAATACTAAACACACTAAATCTGTCTATGACCTAGGACGAAGTTATAAATGGGAGTGGAAATCGCAGGGATCACTATGAGAAAAAACAGTACACATCGAGGAGTCACCCAGGCAATTGGATAAGGAACAACCATTACAAATAAAACGCATGAGATCTACTCGAGAAAATCCCCCTTTCTAAGAATAGCAAGCAAGTATAGACTCAAGGCAAAGGTAGCACAGAAAAACGAGTTCACAACGGAAAGTAAGTCTGAGTTGCCAAAAAGTAATTAATTTCGCGGAGGTTAAAAGCTAAAAAGAGAAAAAAAAGAAAATTTGAACCTACTAATGAGTTGGTTGCAAGCTTGGAGACGGGAAAAAGGAAGCTACGCTAAAAGTGCTTGCTGAACCAAATTGCGGAAATAAAATGCCTCGTTTTTTGCATATTCTCATAAAGGTAAAATTACAGACGAACAAAGAAAAATCGCAGTAATCAAATGAAACAACGCAAGAAGGCGGTCTGGCAGATTCACCGCAACTTACAATTTCATAAATGAAATCAACCTAATTACATTTACACACGACAGTTGAAATTGAGACACAAAAGCCCTGTCGTTCTACCACCAGTCTGTGAATGGATTGTTGTCTACTCTTCGCAAGCGAACAAAAGGCAAAAGAGACTTCACCTTGCTAAACAATCGCCTTTTAACCACTTTTCAAAAGCATTAGGCTTTACGAGAAAACTGCGGAAATGGAGAGAATTAGCAAAAAGGTAGTACCATCCGGATAACGGGAATAACGAAATGTTGGCTTTCAATCGACATCCTCAAAATTACCTAAAAAAGACTACTTAACCAAAATCTCGCAAAGTGCTAAGCATGGTTCAATAGAAAATCTATGAAAAATACAGAAAACGGCACAATTAAATCGTTAATCATTCTAACGATAATGAGAGAGCTCCCCATGCTAAAAGAAAGGAGTAACTTCATGCCCACCAACAAAAAACAAGAATGATGGCACAGTGGGGAGAAGTAATGACGCAGAGGTCAATTGTAAAACACTACGCGTCAAGCACTCGTTGATGTGTCTCATGCCTATTGTGATGGACACAGTTCGACGCAATGATCCCTGAATGAGTCCTGCAACCCTGTGGATAGACACTGACCACTTAATAATGCAACCTCTAAGAGAAATGCAGATTGACAATATTGATACCCGCTTATGGATCCCGTGTCCATGTGGATTAGTCTGGATCGGCGTTGAGGCACGCAACTCCATTGCATGCGTTTGATGATTTTGAACACTCAACCAGCCAACACCGTATTGCGCAATCCCCTACTTGAAGACCAAGTCTTGTGCAACAGACAATATTCTTACTCGTTGGAGTAGCCGTTCCCCACGCTTTGTAGGGAAATGGATTCAGGGCCACACGAAAAACCATCGGCACAGCTCTTCACTGACATGGCCCACTTCACTTCGACGTCCATAGGTGCCTAGTGCGGCCTAGCTAGCCTTTCAGCATTGCTGCATCCCATCTCCGGCAGCACCTCCATTCTTGCAACCACAGGACTTAATAACTGCCCACCTCCCTTACTTTCAATCGGCAACTTCAGTAATCTACCAGCGTAAAATTGGTGTTTGCACCTCCCCCCGTAGCTTTACATTCGCTTCACTAAGGTGCGTTCTAACATAGCTTTTCATTGTCCACAGGTCCGTCTCGGTCAGTCTCATATGCCTACCCCATGCAGCCCAAATTCACCGCCACACATTTTGCAGGTCGAGAAGGGGCCGAGCGAACAGATGGATAGTCGAAAAAACCAACTAATTGGCAGGTATGTAGGTGGGTCGGCGGATGAAGAGATTGAGATAAACGCAATGACGTAAAAAGCCATTGGACAGCCGACACTAGCTTTACCGCCTCACCTAGACTCTACCTCCACATCCCTACTAAATGACCGAACAAGTGAATAAAAAGGAACAACGACGCAAATAGATAGTAAAATAATTTGCAAAGTAATCGCCTCGAAACAACACCATGATAGGTGTGATGGGGGAAAAGGATACTATGATCAGAAGGAAAGGCGGGGACAAGACGCCACTTGCGACGACTGTGCCATTCAGGTTCTCGTCACTGCTATTCATATACCACAGGAAAGGCGGCGCACCGCAAAAAAGCACTCGTGCGACAGACACAAAGCCAAATAATGACGCAGAACTAGGGTGCAAACTGGACCACACAGGGCCTTTGCCCATGTCGGCGTCGCATTAAAGGGTTCGAGGCCCGTGTGCACCACTTGCCCCTATGCCTTGGGCATGTCAATGCCCGTGACACCCCCCTTCCCCCTTCCCCCCCAAACTACCCAGTGCACCTACAGCTCCACTGCATCGGACACACGCATGACAGCACTCTGTCAATCAACAGTATGTACAATAGACCTGCCATGTGTGCGCGTGTGATTGAAACGATGGAACAAGTATTGAAAGTAAACAAGACAGCTAACACGGCGAAGCAACCTATTCCTCTCCACTGTGAGCAACTTCCATCCTAAGCAGTCTTAGCACCAATAATGCAATCAAGATGAAGCAATGCACCCAGAAAAATGCGTCGTGAGGGCGTCAGAGAGGTGTTAATTTTAGCAGCTCCGACAGTCAAATGTTCTAATGCACATGAGGCGGCACGACCACTCACATTAAGGAGGACTGTATAAACGTTCCAACGTCACACCTCACACCCCTGAAGCAAAGCTAATGAAGATAACCTGGCGGATATGTCCATGGACAACGAATTAAGTAGATCGCCTCACCTTCGCCTGTCTATCTACTTAAACCTCTACCAACCAAATAATCCTATTAACAGATAAGTGAAGAGAGCGCGAGTAACCAAAAAGACATCCACCAACTATTGGCCGTCAAGAATACCAATCTGGCTAACTTAAAAGAGACGCCAAACCTCCAACTTTGCCTGTGTCCGCGACCCGTCAGCCAACTATCAGCCTCAAGGCAAAAACAGCTAAAGCCAAAGCTGCTCACTATCACGACTAAGACAAGGGTGGCGAAGACCACACCGGACCCAGTACACTGCTACAGCAGGAGTGAACTAACCGAGGTAATCAGTGGGTTGCCTTCCAAGTCATTACCGTGACAACACGCTTCTAATAACTATTCCACCCACAACTATTTCGGATGCTGGCATCTCGCGATGCTTCTTTTGACAATGACAAATGTGCACAGTTCCGTGCTTTACACGAGGAACACTAAACAGTCAAACTCGTGTCCTATTTCCTGCCTTTCTTCTCACTTACAAATAACATCAGCAGAAGGAACCGACAAAATTGCTTGACACTCAGTAAAATTTGAGCGCGCGTAAAAATGGGCATTAAAGTACGATATGGTCCTTCTCAACTCCACAAAACAATGAGAAGAAGTAAAGCAGCAGCAAGCTTTCTAACCGCAAGTACATTGGAATCTGCTCACTTCATGCAACTGTGCGTAGTGCCCATTTTACTGTTCCGACTTTGGCAGAAAACACTAATTTGCTATAAAGCAAATTGCCGTATTCTACCTGCCAGCATCCAGTACACTCAATATGGTAACTACGACTTTAACACGCTTTGTACTGAACACTAACAACTTGTTCCAATCAACATTCTCAAAAAGCATATGCATATTTATTCAAACACGCTAAACGCGCGACCTCTCACGGTTGGGTTAGAATAAAACAAGATTAATGGACGAAAGTATGCCATCTACTATTCTAAGCGAAAAGCGATAACAAGACGCGCGAAATGGATAAATGCAGCTAACGGCATGACCAGATGTCAATGAGCACAAAAGTTGGAACTATCAACAATTAAAGCATACCACTCCGCTGGGTTAAGGCACCCAAACAAGTGATGACAACAAACAAGTGGAACGAGTAGAAAGTGGGAAAGAAGAGATACAGTTACTCCTATACCAGCGTTGGATTCCCATAACATGGCTGATGTGCTGCTTCTTTTGTTCAGTCGTCCCCATTCTGTGCGATAAAATTCGGTGTTTGCATCCACCTACCACCTGCGCCACCAAATACTCCATTCGAGGAACATCCTCGAATCTGCAGGAACAAACCGAGACTTAAAGAAACAATGCTAATCAAGGCGGCGGATTGATACGCTGTGCGACGATAGAGTGAGCCGCACACCGACGTCGCGGTCGCACCAGTCTTTCCGACGTTGGTCTAGGTTTGTTCGGATCGCGTCTACTGAAGTTATAGTGGAGAAGAAAATACTCAACTACCCTTTCGTAGGGCACTGCAGCCATATCTGAGTCCAATAAACACGACGAACTCGACCGGTATGGTTATCGCATCAATTTGGAAAATGCAGCCATCACATTGCATTTGTGAATCGACTTTGGAAAAGGATATACGACAAATACATTGAGACACAGCACAGATCACACAAACTTCTAGACAGGAATAGAGAGCAAGGGAGAACTCCAACTTCAAATTCGGCATTTTTTCAGCAATTCCTTGCAGCACATTAGATGCGCCGCCACAGACAAGTACATTCTTGTCATCCTTAAGGCTCGGACCATCAATGACCCCACGTGAAACCTAAAATGAAACAGTTTCTTCCCTTCTTGAACTAATAAAGCTTATCCGACAAAATAATGCCGCAAGCAAAACAGGCAACGTGCCCACCACACCGTAAGACAGCATGCCAAACATGACCGATGACATTGAAACTGCCAAACTTGAAGGACCACTGTCGAGCAAATATCTTCCAACATCAAGAATTTTTGGAAATACACAAAACACACCTTCGAACTTGGCCTTTGAACAACTGCTAAAATTTGTCTTTTCGAGTGTATGCAAACAAAATGCAGTTCATATTCGAAAGTTGATTTGTTGACAATTGATATATAGCTACAAAAATTGCATCCTATTATAAAAAGCTGCATTCATTCTGCAAAAGGATATCACAACATTATGCACCACATGTGAGAATTGAATCGCTATCCTCAAGCATACTAGTTATTTTGTTATAAACTTATTAACGTAGGTGACAGCATCGATACAGTCCTTATGGGTAGTGAAACGGTGGCCTCTGTCGACATAGTCATTAAACAATGGATAGAGATGTAGCACGCTTCCCGCTTGTCTCCTCGTCTTCTGCCTCAAAATCCTTTGGACAGATGGGTCAGAGCTAACGGACTTTATTGCCAACTTGGGTCGCTCGGGTCACTATCTCCCCTTTCTCCTCTGGGGGATTTCGACAAAACTTTCATCACTAGGTGTGCAATGGCTGCCTCTTCGTCTCTCAAAGTTTCATTTCAAAAAAAATCATTGCACAAATCCTGCCTTACTGGCCACATTGAATGCTTTCTTCCAGTCATTAAAGTTCAAACTCCCTTTTCGCATCTGATCAGTGGTGCACCTTTGCAGTCACAGGTGCAATGTTAAGCGATTAATGGCTATAAACCTAGCAGTGTGATGTGAACAAAACAATTGGTAGTTGTTAGAACGTTTCCACATGGCATTAACTGTAAATGTTTAATGGGCAGAAGTAAGTACGCATTAAATCGTAGGGCATCTTTGGTTCCTCCTCCGCCTTCCCCTGCAAATTATCAACCGCACTTTAGCAATAAGTCACCCCACCCAACGCTCACAAATGTGGAAGTCGTGAAAAACCAATGCATGGTCTGAAGGCGCATAATAACATAGCCTCACATCGGCTTCACTTCACACCATATCTTTGTTCTTTACTGTTAAAGGTCGCAAAACCTGACTACTACCTTAGAGTAAAAAGAACGAGGAACAAGCAAAAGTGGTGCAAGCCTATGATAAGATCTCGCTCAACATGCACGACACACATTGCCCAATGGGGGAGTGCTTACCAAGGTACCGTTCCCCTCTCCCTTTCCTCTCGCTCGCCCGCCCGCTTGCCCGCCCGCCCGCCTGGCAACCACACACGCCCCATCCAGTCTTCCATGATGTTGGGCCCTCCTCCAAGCGCACAGCCGCGCCGCTGCTTGCCTCCTTATGCCACGCGTGAAGGAATAGTCCACACTGAGGAGGAGGAGGAAAAGAAGCCAGGGAACTCTCAATCGCATTTACTGCTTCTCTAATAATTGCTTTGACACCCTAGTTGTCGCCGTCGACAACGACGAGTTCAAAGGCCCTTGGTTTAGTCCCAGTGGCCTCCCATGGATCGGCTTCTACGTCCACGATTTCCCCTTGCAATTATTGTCACCGTCGACAACGATGTGTTCTTGTTGGCAGGCAGCTTGATGAGTCCGTGATTGACCACGAAGAAGACGACGACGTTGAGAAGCGTCACGTAGTCAGCATTGCGAACAATGGCAGAGACGGTGGCGAGGCAGCCAGTGTTGGTCAGAGGCCGACTACTACAGCACATAAATACTGTACTTACAAGTCTTGCATACAAAACTGACGCCTAGTGCCACTCACTCAAGTCCCCATGCCTACCACATAATAATGCGCCAGAGGAAGTGAAAATTCCCTCGTCGTACTTTGAACCCGCAACCACTTAAGCACCGTGTAAAACCAAGTTCTCCTCCTCGCCTTCCCTCCCACCAAGTGGGGCCTCATTCACCACCACAACATCATTCCCTCCTTATTCAAATAACATCCCACCTACCTACCTACTCCAATCAATCTCCTCTACTCCATTCTTCAGCACAGAACGAACGCGAAAAAGCGTTGCCATCCAACAACCAACCAAAATACGTCGAATTTTCTCCCTAGAACCTCATCAACAAAAAAGGGATCCCTATACATACACACACACACGTTTACGGAACTAAAAACGGGCCCTAGACGACCTTGGAAATATCAATACGAATAGATTCACGTGCAAGAAAACAATTAGTAGACAGTAAGAAATGCACACGCACGCACACACACACCCAAATTCACGAAAAGAAGGGCACCTACGGCAGGTTTGAAAAAAAACTCTGGAACACCTCTCCTTCTCGCCCTCTCCATCTTTTCGGTGCTAACACAATCACCAGCGCAACTCACCGACGTGGAAAATAAACCCGCCCCTCCACACCCAGCCCATCAGTGTTACACTCCACTTAGTCTATTGAGCATGCGCCCACGCCCTTCTCACCCTTCCCACACCTACCGCCATGCCATCCAACACACACCGCTATCGTCCATGCCGACATCCCCATCGCACAGCCGACACGAGGACGCCTCCGCCAATGACTTCACGAGCTCGTACTGCCTACCATTCCACAGACTCATCAAATTTTACCTCACCGCCACAGTAATTTTGTAGCATCCGAAAAGGAAAAAAGCAAACAATGGAGGAGCCGATGCGTGAATGTCTCATACGCTGCAAAGCTAACGTCTCCGAACATAACTAATGATAGGAGAAAACACCTTAACAAGCAAACATTTAAGACTGCTGCAAAGTACAATCTGCGTAGTGATGCGAATGCTTCCCACTAGTCACTCCTTCCTCCGCTTCTGCTGCGCCCACCTCGCCCAGACACCAACTCATGCCGTCAAAGCTGAGCCCACCATTAAGCCATCACCGACGCCCTCCCTCCACACAATACGTTTCGCAAAGATCACACCAGCACAATAATAACCCTCGTCTCAAAGTCAATGACCAGTGAAGTTCCCAAGTGTCTTACGCCCTCCATATATGCATGTGTGATCCGCCAACAAGGATATCATAGCAATGAAAATAACGCACCTTTTACCTCACATGAAATGTAAAAGGATCTACAGATGAATGATAAAAGCATGCTTCTACCCTAAATGAGAACGCAAATAGAATCTATAGCTATACAAAATCGACGGCGAAAATTCACTTACAGCAATCCAATCTTACCCGAGGAACGTGTGAAGTGATAGCGAAGGCGGGAGCCGCACTCATTGCCGACAGATAATGGCGCCATTCTTGGCAAAGGAAGAAGTCTTGACAGGATCTGCATCTACCTCTTCAACGTCTATCTAGTATGCAAGCGGATAAAGGGAACGGGTTGAAAGGCATGCAGGTATAATGAATACCTATTAGCAAGAAAATAATGAATAGGTACCAAGTACTCAGTGGAACTGAGACACTTCTCAACAAAATTGTCTCACTAAGCCAAATCCGCCGTCACTAACGAACGAACCGATTGCAAACTGCCATAACAATCCCAAATTCTCGCTTACACTTACAGTGTTGCAATGAAAAAAGTGGACGTGAGTAGGCACTGCAGTTGGAAAAAACGCCCAAACAGTCACATCACGTGACCCTTGCTTTTACACTAGCACGTGGGCGTATGAAGGAAGCCAATCAACATTCAGAGGACGTAATAATAACTAAGAAACTAAAACTAACGCATCTTGTGCCACACAAAAATGTGATGCAAGCATGCTTCAACCCAAAATAAGGACGCAGACCGAATCCATTGCTGCATAGAAAAGACGACAACAGTATTCGCAATCCGATCTTACATGAGGAAGCTATCGCTTACTTTGGAAGCGATAGTCAAGTCGAAATTCGCATCCATTGCACCCTCATAATGCCTCCATTTTTCGCAAAGCATAAATTTCTGATGGCATCGTCAATATCCCACCTGACAAGTGCACGGTTGAAAGCGATAGACCATAAGGCATATAATGAATACTTTCTAGCGAAAATAATGAGCATGCACCAAGCACTTAGCAAAGTTAAAACACTCCTCAGCAAAATTACGACTCATTAATCAAATCCACATTCATTGAAAGCAAACAGGTTGACAGGTAGCCAAAACAATGTTGTTTGTTACTTAAAGTATTGCACAGCGAATAATGGACGTGAGTAGAATTTGCAGCCGGGAAACAAAGACGTCTTAACATTCCCATTATGAAGCACTCGAGTTTACTCTAGCAAGTAGGCGTACAAAGGAAGCCAATCGACATGAAAAGGACCTAACAACACATAACAAACTAAAAGCAGTAAAAATGCCAAATACTTACCGCCTTCCAACTTGTTCGAGCGAATTAAGTCCCATTAACCGAAAACAATGACTGCCAACAGAAACACTGCTCGCGTACTTCGCGCACAAATCCAGTTGACCATTTTAATGCTGTTCGATAAAACAAATCAACACCTGATTTATGTGCATTTATGCAAACAAAAAACCATTAAAAACTCCTAGCTTTTGTTTTGAGTGATAGATTTACACTATAACAATGTAATCAAAATAAATTTCTTAGCGAACGTAAGTGACAAAACTAGCAGCAAATTCTGGATTTAAAACGCGTTAAAATAATATCACAAGAGTCCTTTGTAGCGTCCCAAGGCTCCCTTAAGGCAAAAGAAGGCAAAGTGGCAGGATAGAACATATATATTTACCGGACAGAGGGAAAACGGCTGCTGGCATGGCCCAGAGGCCAGCCCACGCAGCTAAGGCAATATGGCCACCTCTGTGACCTTGACAGAAATCGGCAGCACAAACAGATAAAGCACTACATCCTTAGCTATTATTTTGCAATTTGAATAGTGGTTTAGCGTTCGTTTTGAGGATCGTCAATGTAGGGGGTTCCTCCTCCCCCTCCTGGTTACCCTTACCAGCAGAAGTCTGAGTGCGTTTGGACATCTTTACTGTTATAAGGGTGATAAATACAGTTAGGCGACTAATGGGGGTTCAGGCCGAGGGTCCGTCACGTTCCAAGGAGTCTCCGCGTTCCTCCGTCACGTGGTTTAAAATTGACTTCCCGCCCCTGGCCTACAAAGCGCATTTAAAGAAATTAAGTATTACAGTCAAGCTTGGTGTTTGTTTCCAGGTGGATTTATAAGGCCTAGGGCAACGCACTTTTGTTCGTGATTTAGTGCAGCTTTAATTTCTTGACGGCTTTTACATAACTTTTAAATGCAAGTTACATTGTCCAGCAGACTTAAGTCATGGTACACAGGCAAATGACCAATGACAAATAAGGGCACACTAGTAAAACATAATAAATATGCGGTGTCAAATGCCGTGATAACACCGAATTCAACAACGCATTCGAACAAAATCGTCATAATACACAGAAAGAGGCAAACCTTGCCTTACAGAATTATTCACAATTTTTCAAAGCCATCTTTTCGATTACTTTGACACACTACTATGAAATCATTAACACAGTTAATTTTGTAGACACCAGTAAACATGCTGACAGAGAAGTCAACTAATTAGCTTAACCTGCATCTCCGACCCTGTTGCAATACAAATTCGCTAACATCGGCATTTACAAGTGAATAAGGCAAAGAAGTGTACATTTAATGCAGATTTGTAAGTTTCGTGTGCACGGCTATAAATAGGAAAGTGGGGTATGCCAAAATAAGCCTGAGTACTGCTACCTTTTTTAAATCTGTGTAATTTTATTCAACATGTTGGCAGGTTGAAGTTTTGAGGTTGTTAGCAATACTAATTTTTAAACTTTGCTTTTCGCTTAGCAAATCGTCTTTGCATTTGTCCAGCGGTGCATATGAAAGCTTGGACTTGGTGCGGTTGCCTTTGCTGTGCTTGGTTTGCACGTTGTGTTAAATGCAACAGATATGTGAGTATCAGTCGTAAAGACATTGTTATTTGTTTAATTTGCGTGTGTGCCGTAGTATAGATTGGCAAGAAAGTTTGGGTATGGAATTCTAGGTTTGCTGCGCTCGTTGTTTCTGCAGTGCGTGTGGTAAAATAGTCGAATTCTGTTATCTGATTTAACTTAATAATGGTATCGGCAATGTCCTTTTGTGGCGTAGGAGCTTTGTTGCAGTGTGGCCAACTTCGCTAATCCTGGTAGGTGTAGGTTCTTTTCGGATTTTCTTGTTGGTTACGCGTTTCATTAGTGCGCATGATAAAGCTTTCGAACTATTGCAGGCGACTAGAAGGTAACGTTTGAGGTTGCACAATAATTGTTTTTGAAAGGCATGAGGTTGAGATGATGGAACCTTAGCCTTTTACGCTACACGTGTGGGCAAATGTGTTAGAAGTTGGTAGCTAGTACAACAATTGCAGGATGTAGTTCCCTGCGCCTTATTTTGGCCTCTAGCGCATCAGTGAATGCAGAAATGTGAGTTTGTATTTGTTCTAGCAGTTAGACGTGAAGGATCGTTTGCACGGAACCGGTTCATGGTACTTCCTTCCCTTTGCTCCAGTTGAGATTACGTGTTGACTTTAATGAATGAATGTAGAAGTTCAACTTTTTTCAGAGACTTTGAAGATGTTATAAAGCAACCCATGCGCCTTTTTATTGAGTGAAGAAACGAATAGTAATTAAAAGCATTTGGCGCTGGGGTTAGAGGAGATGCACCATGATGTAGTCTCCGGAATACCGAAACGTGAATTTTTACTGTGTTTCCGCCCTGTTATCAGATTTAAGCTTTTTATGTGGGGATTTAGTTTCGTCCTAGGCAAATCTCATTCCGCCAGTAGTAGTTGGTTAATGCTTTCCGTTTCTCAGCTGCAAACACCAAAAAAAGTCCCTTTTGTACTCTACAGTGATTGGAGGGTCGAAAGAGTGTACGCTCCTTCATCGTCCATGTTGACAGCATGCAGTTTTATTCGACAGTGCTTCCATGAGGCGGTGGACTACAGTCTCATGGCAACGAGTACGTGTGTGAAGGCGGACAATCAAAGGGCTGCTTTTGCGGTGGAACTGGAGATGTCAAATACTTGATCCCCTTCTCGTGTCCCTGTTCAGCCGTGGGTGCAGCCGATGTTTTGATGACTGTTGCGCAGCAGGAGCCGCAGTAAGTGTTTACCTCCCCTACCAACTTTGCACATTCAGTGCCCTGATTTTTCAGGTGAGCTCGATGTCAATTCCATATTGTAATCGGTGGCGATAGAATGGTCAAGCACTTGGACTGTGGTAAACCTGTTGGAAGTGGGATGGGCGAAGTCATGTTGCGTGAGCTATTCATCTCTTTTCTGTAGTGTGCTCTATGATTAGTTTACCTAGACGCGTTTTCGGTCGTGGGTATATCTTGAGTCGAAAGAAAGTGAGGCGATACAACACGTAGGGTCGTAGCGTTTTCTCTCTTTCAAAATGTCGGTGACTTATATTCGACATCATAATTTTATTTCCACTTCTTCCTTGTGTCTTCGTTGGGCTTTTGCGCAGTTGACGTTCGCACTTGATTTTTTAAATCCCTTATAATCGTAGCCTTTTAAAGGCGAATGAAGTCATTAGGATGATTATTGAACAGGAGCATTAGTTGCTATCAACATCAAGCTGATACACTAAAATTGATACTTCTCTCTGACTACTGATTGTGGTGCGGTTCGGCCAAGGTTTTTACTCCGAGGTGAAGATGGCAACAAGATTTGTGAAATTCACGCCAGAAAAAAAAACAGATTTTGTGTGTGTTGTGAGCGCAGGTCCTCTTAGTGGTCGTGGGTGTTCAGTGTGGGGTTAGAACTGGGTGTGGTGAGTCTACAGAAAAAGTGATGAATAAATAGGTATGGGCGATCCAGACCGCCTTTGACGTCTATTTGGTTCCACCCTCTCTCACCAAGACCGAATTAAAAAACGCTGAATCCGACTGTCACGTAGTGAGGAAGTGAAGTGTGAATGTTGTGCCGCCGTGTGCACTAAGTTCGGCGGAGTGTCTGCGTGATGTGATTTCTACACAGACGTCGATTGCTCCATGATGCTTAACTTAGAAATGCTACTTTTGGTTAGTTTTGTTTGTTGTCATTGGTTTCCAGTTTATGACTACTCTTTGTTGTCTCATTGTGAAATATTATCATCTGCTCAGTTGCTTCCTTCACATAATGCCTCCATGCTCCGTTAACCATTCATTCCCACTTCACTCTGACCCTACCTTTCTTACCGACAAGGAAAGTGATGCGGCAAAGGCAGTGATCGACAACACATTGTTGAACCTGCACCCTTCGACCACGTTGAGGCTGTTGCTGCAGCACTATCTTGGCGACCACGAACCCAGAGACCGCTGACGATCTCCTGGACATCTCAGTCTCCTTGGCGTCATCGTGGAACGCAACACTGGAGGTTACGCACGGTTAGGTGGCGAAGGGGCTACCTCGGCTGTCAAGGAAGTGAGGCTGACAGAAATGGGGAAGAGGCTTAATGGGGCCCGGGTGATCGCCACGGAATTGGAGGCGAGGGTGGCTGGGTTCCTAGTGATGACTGTCGTCTTCTGTCCCCTGTATTTGTATGCTTTATCGCTCTCCTATTTATTCACTCACAACGCTAAATGCTTAGCTACTTCATAACAATTTTTGTCTTTGTTCACGCAGTCACCCATCATTTGCCCTTCACCGTTTTATTCTCTTCGTTCACGTATTATATTTGTATTAATGCACTAAATGTGGCTTCATTTGTAAACCCAAGAAATTTTGTTTCGCCTGTTCGATGTGGCATTGATTCCTCTAACCAAATCATTTGGTGGATTATGCTTTAAATTGTTTGACAGTGCTCATGGATTAGTCGCGTGTTTTGAGATTGCCTGAAGATGATTGCAGGTTGGAGGTCACGGTGCTTACGTGCACAGCGTCTCCATCGGTGAGGCGCGTGGTTGTATTGTGGATGGTGGAGGAGGTTGATTTGTTCGAGGTGTGCTAAGGTACTGCTGACCCAGTGGACTCCGATGCAGTTGTCTAGCCTCTTAGAAATATTAAAGAGTTGGTCCCATTTGTAGACAACGCTAGCCGCAGACACTGAACGCGCATCTAGCTGATCAGCAGATGAGGACGAGTGAATAGGAAATCGTCTGTACTTGAAATATGTGCTCACCACTTTTGGGATTGTTTTGGGTGGCGAGGCTAGGATGAGTGCGTTTTATGTGGAAGGCGGGAGAGTTGGGGGGAGGGTCAGATGTCAGTGTATGTAGCTTGGGACTGGTCACGTACATACCTTTTTCACTGCTTTGGTCCAGTTTGGTTTTGCCCATCGTTTGCTTCAAATTCTGTCAAAGTGGAATTGACCTTGGCAGGGAATGGAAATTGACTGTTGTCTTTTTTGCGTTGAAAGGTTGTGACTGGCGTGTGCTTACCACAATGTGCCTACAACTTGTCAATCATAGGCCAGTATTTGCCTACTTTGACAGATTTGTGTATTGCATTCTGGGAAAGCAATTGCCATGGTTGATTTTCAGTTTGAAAATCAAAGTGATCAGTCAGCTGTATTTTAAATCTGCGAAGGGAAGCTGTTTGTTAATTTCAGTCTCATCTTTCAGTGGTAGTGGTTGTGAAGACGAATCTCGAAATGCTTTCTGACCTGTAACAAATCACTGATAAATGCCACGATAGTTTTGGAACGGCCGACATTGCTTGCCAAGCACCAGCTTTGATGGTTGCTGAAGCATCGTCTTCTTTTGCTTTGCCATGTTGTGCTTCCTTCACTTGCTTCATTTGTTGGCATCGAGCGTCCGAATGAGTGCACAGACGACAGGTGCTTTAACAAGTTAGTAGATTATGCGTTTTGGAACTTCTCATATGCGTCATCTGTTGTTGATTTGACTCTCAGTTTCGGTTGATGGGGCATGTTTGGCAATGTTGTCTTCGCCGGAGGAGGTGGCCGCAGTCTCTTCCGTTTGCCCAATGTGTTTATTTTGGTCGAGCGTTATGTCTGCCTTAGTCTTGACTCCAAGTGATTCACTTGAGACAATCTACTTTCCTTGATGTCCCTACTTGATGCTATGACCGATTCGTCGATGCCATGTGACACAGTAGGACGAAATCATGTTGATTTAATTGGAGGAGTACTGCGAAAAGCGCGATCTGGGGTCTCTCTTTGCAAGTAAATAATTGACTAACGCACCTGCATTCCTTGCAGACTTTCTACAAATCACTGAAATTTTCCGACAATATTATTGCAAATGTGCATTGAATGTGCTTGGAGGCGGGAGGCGGGAGGACAACTTTTAATCTGGTTGTGGACCAGCGTAGTCGTTGTCCTGAGCCCAAGACGCCCCCGTCCTAGCTCGTAATTAATATGTCTAGAAGTGGCCAATTTTCGCATAGTGAGGATGGTAGAAGGGAAGGGGAGGATCGTTTGAATGAATTACGTGGTGAAGGAGCGGATGGTATTCGCGATTGCCATGTTTAATGGGGCTCATGACACTTAAGGTGTAAGCGAGTTTCGATTTTACACTATTCTGACATAGTGATTCTCTTACCAAAGCAATAATCAGGTCACAGTCAACCTCTCCACCTCTTCCTGTAAACTTTGACTGTTTGGTGAAAGAGCTCTTGACCGTAATGTTGAGGCGAATCAGGTGGTTGCGGATTCCACGATCCTTGCCGGAGGTGGGCTAGGAAAAGTTCGCCTTGCCAATAATGTTATGCACATGTTGGACACAGTGAAGGCGGTTTGGCCATTTTCTGCGTATTAGCGCCGGATGGTTGAACTCCATTGAATCGTGTGGCAGTGGGCAGCTCACACAGGTGCTACTTACAACAAGTCAGTAGCAACTTCACGTCATTTCACTCTTTCAGGGTGGTAGCTTTTCCTCCAAATCGTGTAGCAAATCGGCACCAATGATGATGCTCCAGGTGTTGTTTTTTTTAACCCAAATCGTTTCTTCTTTTGGAAAATCAGTACATCAGTCTAGACAAAGGCTGTCTCTATGTTGAAACGCACTGAACAGAAGAGTATGACCAAGCAAGGCTGACTGTGTGGCATTCAATCACAGGCACACGTGACTACATAATCGACAAAACGAAAAAGTTACATGTAGCAATGTTATCAGCATAATAATGGAATTATTGTGATGACCGCGGAGGAGTTAAGTGAAAATAGACTGCACTTCAAAAAATACAATATCGAGAACTGTTAGCTGTACACCACTGAAAGTTGAGTGACTGCCATTAATCAAGTGCAGAGCTGTTGGTGTGACTCACCTCAATGTGAAGCTAATATGCTTCAATGCCAGCACTCGAACAATCTCTGCATTGTGAAAATCGTGGGGTAGAAAACCCACCACTGCTCTTTATTCGTAGATGTGGTTAATAATGTTAAAATGTGAATTATTGTCGAAGCTAAGCACGCGCAACGAAACTGATGGTTGAACTCGTTGCTTTGACGCCTCTGTATGATCTTGTGGATGACTTGCTCAAGATTCGAAATGCGTGGCTAAGTGGCTCCGAGCGAGTAAATTGTTGAAGAGACTGGGCTTTGGTTTTGTGTTGGTGCGAATAGCCGTATTGGGTGTTGGATGCTTTGGCCAGTGGCTAGTGTTCCAGTGGAGTCGCGCTTTGTATGGGTTGATTGAGTCCACTCAAAAGAGGACACTCATCAACAAGAGTTCCAAATCCTTCTTCAAGACTTGTTTAAATGTTGATCATAAAGACGTGTCTTCTTGAATTTGCAACCGTCATTGTAGGAAACAAATATCCTGAAGCGTACAATGAGCAGCGGAAAGCTTGACCGCCTAGGAGGCATGCAAATCCGTGACGTCTCCTTTGTAGGATGGAAAAGGAAAGCGTCCGGTCGAAGGATGATAACAGCTGGAATCATGAGTCCATCAACGTCAACGTTGGTCTCCTCGATTGGTTTGGTTGTAACAACAATTCTACCAATGACGGGAGTAGTTTTCGATTGTAGAAGCAGATTCCAGGTCTTCTGTATGGGATCGGCACTGATTTCCCATCAATTACAATTTAGTGAGTTCTCAGCCTCCATAATAGTGGGATGGGATATGCATTCGGGACGTAGAGAAGGGCCGTATGAGTTCACTGACATAGCTGCAAGGCCGCATAAGTGCTGGCGGTTCCGAATGAAAGAGTTGAAATCTGATCCAAACATTGCTGCATTTGGCTGGTGGGGAAGGACCTCAGCAACTTTGTGCATTCCTCAAATGACAATTGCCACTCACGTTTCCACTTTTATAAATATCGCTTAAAATGTCTACTTGATGAGGTTATAGAAAAGCAGTTGTGTTTTAAGGCTCTGTGTGAATGCTTTTGTTTGCTTAATTAGACTCTTCTACAAACCTCGGATTCGCATGAGAGAGAGACGTGGAATGAAACCAAAAGGACCTCAGGACATTGGTGTAAGTGTGTCAACGGTTGAACACACCGCACACATCCGCTGGCACGTGAGAGTGGGACACAAGTTAGGTGTGGTGATCTTACAAAGGAGCCTTCGGTCAACTTGCGTTTTCTCGACTCAATTTGATTTTGAAAAGAATAGTAAGTAGCAGGTTGGAGGGTGTCCTCTCGAACTCGATGCCACCGAATCGTCCATCAGTCAAGACTGTTCACTTTGAAACACGAAGTAAAAGTGAATTAGTTTATTTGACCAACTGTGATGTATGATGCTTAAATAGAACTCGAGCCAATGGGTAAGACTAACACGCAGAAAATCAGACGTTGCTCCAATGATGATGAATGCCACCAGTGCATGAGGCGTCACTTGAGGAAGTCGAACACCTCTACTTTGATTACTGCCTCCGAATGCGCCGATATTTGGCTCACGTCGCCCTCTCGCTTTGTGGGCAGCCACGAAACCCTCCTGGTAGTTAGATAACACCAGGAAGAGCACTCATTTAACATCCGGACGACTTTTAGCACATCGCTCACCCTGGAGGAGCTGTGTCTGTGAGTTGGGGCAAAAATGACCTGTGCGATCGTAGACTTGGAATGGTTTTAGAGGCATTGACAGGTTGGCAGCAACAGCGAATGATAAACTGTGTCAGCACTAACTTAATCGCAATTTTAGGGTAAAAATGAATTCCTGATGGGTTTTCCTTCAAGTAACTAAATCGCTGGTTGGTAATGAAGGGACTGAATGAGTATTTGGAGGCCAATTGTGCGTCGGCATGTCCATTTCTCTGGGTTAGCAAAGTGATCGCTGACTTATTGTAGGAAGTTTGTAATTCTGAGCAAACAACTACATACATTTCGCTGTAAATCATGTGGGAACATTTGTGGTGGGTGAATAGGGAAAGGCAGTTGGAAAATTTTTATTAGCGAAGCTTAATTAACCTACGATGCAAATAGGTGACGCCACATAGGGGCACATTTAATTGCTATTTTGCATAATTGAGGCCCGTAACACGGATACACGTAATGAACGCCTTCGTGCAAGCATCTCCGCTACAAGCGTTTTCAGAGGAATCACGACTACGAGTGGTGTCACCTCAAGAGCAGTTTCCAAGATCCATTTCCAATCTCTCTGTCAAGGTCGCCGCAAATCAACCGAGCCGCAGCATACGCCCTTCTTGCATCACGTCAAGGCTTGTCATCAAGAGGCAAGGATGACTTAAGCCTGCAAATTCAATTACCACATTTACGAGAACACTCAAAGCACACATTGGAATGTCAGTTGGCGCTGGTCTGGTTTACGCACCACTTGTGCATTGCAGCCAATCTCTTGGTTTCCTCCGGGTTACTTGAGGCTCCTCAACCAACGCGTGCGACGTTCACATTCCTTCACTCATTCACGCCCACATCTCGGGTTAAACATAAAAAGCACTTTACCACCTTTTCACATCTCAATTCCTGAGCGAAAGATGGAGAGAGTAGAGAAATCTGATGATAATGCCGAATTGTTTCTTATTCACAGAATTGCCACATTCCGTGAACAAGGAAAACTCACTGATCTACGAATTAGGGTGAGGTTATGCACATTGGTTTCATGCTCCAACTTCTAGACAAAGGGTGGGAAATGTGTGAATGCACATAAACTGGTTCTAGCAGCCAGATTCCCACTTTTTTTAAGGGCACTGACCACTCAACAAGATGGAGCGACAACACAATGGAAACGCTTTTCTGCAGAGTACGTGCACATCACTTCCTTCATTAAGCCGCTCTTAGTATTGTCGAGGCTGTCGTCGACTACGCATACACGGGCAGAATTACAATCTCTGCAGGAAATGCCACGAGATTGTACCTTCTGGCACACAATCTCGGCTGCAAGAGAATCGTCTCTTGGTGCGTGGAGTTCATAAGAACGAGGTGGGAGAAGTCCTTTTCAGAGTTAAAACCTGACTGACTAAAGAATTTCTCTAGACAATGTGGCAGAGGTTTGGTCCATAGCCAATGCTACGTTGAACCGTGGATTGATGGAATCATGCATTCCAATGATGGCAGAACATTTTGAAGATGTGTGCTTGCGAAGGGGGCTGCTGATGCAGACGGCAGCACAGTACTTCGAGATGCTACTGGAAAGCAACCGGCTGAAATGCGTGAGTGAGGAAACAAAGTTCCGAGCCATTCGCAATTGGCTTGAAGCAGGCCTTGATGGGTGTGACGTGAAGGAAAAGGCAATGGTGTTTGGGAAGATGATTTCGAGGGTTGAGTTGACAGGGCTGTCCCCACAATGTCAAAGCGAATACTGGACCTTTGTGGAGAGGTGCGGAAAACAGTTTCGTAAAGGTAAGCACAGTGAATGGGAGGATGGTTTAAAGGACGTGAGATTCATGGATGAGCAATTTCAATAGACGACTGTAAGACTAAAGAAGAGACGCGGACATGGACAAGGGGCGAAAGGCTTTGTGGTAAATAAAAGAGATGTAATTGATGGATGAAAGGCTGAAATGGATTAAAATGGGCATGAGATGTAGAATGGATGCAAAACGGGTGGGTAGATGCATCAATGCGTGTTGAAGGATTTAATACGGAGTGGATGGACAAATTTATTTGGGAGTCATAGGCGCAAATTGGTTGAGTTGATGACACTATTCAGCATTGTGTAGTTCTTACTTCTGAGTTATCTTTTCCTCTATTTCTGTGACTGTTCTAAAGCCGATGTTTCGCCAGACCGTGCGATGAGGCCTGTCTCCAACTGTCGGCCACAAAGAAAGTACGTGAATCACTTTTAGTATAGCAATAACCGCCCTCCCAAAGAACCGACTAGTCGATTCGATAAGTGCTCCGATTTTTAGCCATAGGATTCTGTAAAACTGTCCCTTTTCGCAACCTTCATGCCATTTTGTACTGCCACTCTATGACCGATTTCTGAAAACTTTTAGAGAGGTGCTGATGATCTACGGCCGCAATACTGTTCTAAGTTCCTGGTGTTTAGCGTCTGTGCCGCAGTTGCAACCGGACGAATCGTTCAGTTTTGAAGTTCCTTCCCGTGGAAAAGCGACTGCATTGGACGGTGAACTAAATTTATGGTCTCATCCTCTTGCTTTTTAGGTAGAGTATGTTTCGTTGAGTGTGTTGACTCCAGATGGATTGTGGAGTCTGTAAATTACCGAGATGGTTCTACTTCCCATAAAACTTTTCAAACAACACAGCAACGCCTCGGTCCTGCTGTTGCGTCGAGAAATGAATCAATTTTCATTTTTGGCGGCTGGTCCGCTGGAAAGGACTTTTCCACTTGTGAAAAATTAGACATTGCCAGTGGCAGGTATGTTTGATTAGGATGAGTCAACAATCTAGGCTCACCAAACTCCCTGATATGCTGCCTGCACGAAGTTGGGCGTCGGCGTTAAATATCCCAGAAATTGGAATCGTGGTTGTTGGTGGTTATCAAGCTGACTCAGAAATGGTAGGGGGATCAAGACAAGCTGCAATATTGGTAGAAGATGCGGCGAATGGGAGTGGATGGCGATGGATCAAGCTCAAACCGATGTTACAGGAACGCAGTAGTCCAGCAGTGGCCTACTTCAAAGGATGCGTTGTGGTTGCTGGAGGGTATTTTGAGTCGAGTGCCGAATGCCTTCCACTGACATCGATCGAACAGGCGAACGCTCAGTGGACTCGTCTTAATGGAATTCGTGACTTGAACTGGTCATACACATCTCATGTCTCATTCAACAACAGATTGATAATGCTAGGTAAGTGTTGTGTTCATATCCTGTGGAACCATTAATTGTTTGATCACATTACTTAAATTTATTAACCTTTTTATTATAGTATCCGACTATTCGACGAGCACATTCTATGAATTTTTACCCACCGAAGAGGTAAATTATTAGTTTCCATTCACTACTTAACTACTCAAAAGTAATTAATAATGTTGTAACCCTTATAGAACCAACCGTTGGCCAATTTCGAATGGAAGCCATTATTTGTGCTGAAAGATTTCTCAGAGTCTATTCTTCTGGTGGCAAGAGAAACGCCGGAAGAACGTTAAAACATTTGCAGTTCAAGGATTTTGGTTTCACATTTCCAATACACTAATTTGTTTTGCCAAATTCCAAAGTTTCCTCCTAACGTTCGGCATTTTTGAGGGAAAACTAAAAAATACTTAATGGGGTGGTCATCATGTGCCAAAAAAGTGTGGAATATAGGGCGGAAAAATGTGCTTTTAATAAATGTTTTGCATCGACGCAATGCTAAGCCATTGTAATACTTTGCTTGTTTGACCACCGATGTCAGTTACGGTTACTTGGGTGGCCACTTTGCTGCCCTAGCTGGATGGGATGGCCTCCGAGCCATGCCAGCAGTCCTGGATCCTTTCTGTTTGCCGAATACATCTATTCTGCCCAAGCATTAAGTCTTCTTCTGCCTCCAAGGGAGTCTCGAGTAGCTGCATCAATGAACCATCGTTGAAGTGAATCATAAGTCAGCTAAAAAGAACATTCCGATGCACAAACTTCTCCTAACTGACACTCATTACCAAAGAAGCGTAAATTGCATCACGTAATGGTAAGGGAAATTCATGCAATCACTAAATCACTTGAAGGAAAAGGATCGTTATGCGATGTTTCGAGCATTCAAATACCATTGACAAATTAGAGACGAGGAATCCGTGCACCTGAGGCACAAAACACAAGGCGTGCGCCCACTTCGTTAAAAGTGTCCGCTGTCACCAGTAGCGGTTAGTGAACTTCCACCTGCCTGTCAGTTGGCAAATGCATTCGTCGCCGTAATGGGTCTAGATGTGTCTGTCACTTTCATGAAACAGCAAATAAAGATGCAAAGTCATTCCATAGAGTGGGAATCTTTCACTGAAGTTCATTACTCCTGTCTACCAGCAACAGCTAAAACTAGTCGCGGGTGTGTGTACCGAAGACAATTGTAACAGTTCGACCTTACAGCAGAAGCGGGTTCTCAAGGTTGATCTTCAGCAGTCACAACGACTACGAAAATGGGCGTAGCGAAAATTGAAGCAGGTTGCACGCAAATTTACTCAATTTGGCGATTTATCGCATTTTGCGCACAAACTGCTGCTTCAAATAGCCTTCAAGGTGTCGTCAGTAATGACGTTGTGGACTTGATCTCGAGTGCAAGCACCTGCCCTCGTGTTCGCATCAATGTCAACCTGTGAGTCACGTTGCTTTGTCTGCTTTATGGTCACCATCGCTTCCACTCGCTTCCGACTTCTACCGTAGGGATTGGAGTTCAAAAGGACCCATTACCGTGTGTGGTCATTACCTCCAATGATAATTCTTTGAGGTGGTCCTCGCCTTCACTTGATTTCAAATAGTATTTTCCCAGTGAATTGCCACTGCCTTGACACGAGCAAAGTGAAATGCGTAGAGAAGGCAGTCTTGCTTGTTTTGTTTGAAATTCACTGGATTTGGCCTTTTTGGCAGGATTGGGTGTTATGCAGAGCTTGATTCCCCTCGGTGAATGTGATGCACAATCCTCAAGACAATCTTCCTCTCTGCAACCCAGAAACCGTCAAATCATTTGGAATTTACGAGGAGACTGGCATTGCATTTAGATTTTCACGTTCCTTAATTAGCATTTCTAACGAAGCATTTCCTGTCTTTTCGTCCCTCTTGAGAACAAACGGCAGATGATAATGACATACTTGAAGTGTGATTCGAGCTGATCCTGCTGTATATTATGTTTATCTGTCTTAGTGAGTCCACTCTTAAGGTTATGGCGCAAAACACCAAAAAGAATGAAATCGTTCAACTTAGATAATGACGTTCCTACGCCTACAGCACTAGACTCCAAAGATCCGCTCCTGATGCACGAGACAAAACTTACATATTGCTGGCCCACACTTGTCACATATTTGTGACGTTGGACCCAAACGTCGCATATATGTAGTGCCGATGCGAAATGCGCCAAACGGAGTTGGTAATATTAATTTTGCTATCACAGTTGAAGAAAGGTTGTTGAATTTGTCCTCTTTCATCTTGTAATTTAGCAAGCGGATTCTCGATTAAACATATGCCTTATGGATATAATCTATGGTGCATAATGTTAGCATTCTTTGACATCGGTGGCTCATTATTTCCTTAGAATGATTTCAACTTCAAATCATTAAACGCACTACTTAGGAGACGGCCGAGTTGTAGAGTATAATTGTCATGACAATTGTAGTCCAGTTATTTACAAATACATAAATATGTGTTGTTTGTTATTAATTAAGTTTTTCTTTAAATGCTCTGAAGTCTGCAAATCAAGCGGCAGTAGGATTTTGACCAAAAGAGAGTGGAGGTGGGCAATCCCGCAATAAGACTGCCAAATAAAATTGCCAACGTGTGGTTGTGCTTTGCCTGCGCATAGCATTTGTAAACTTTGCATGATATCACACTTTGAGATCTTCTCTTTCGAAAAAGCTGCTTTAAAATCCAACCCATCACTTCTTGTCAACTAACTTACATCAGACTTATGATGCCCTCCGATATGATGCCTGCAAAAATACTGCTCGACTGAAGGCACTCGAGTGGATGCCATGATTGGGCCAAGATGTCCTTGTCAGGTCCTGGCACAGCAAATTTCTCTTGAATCATCCCTCAGTTCGGAGGTGGGGACATTAAAAGGATGAAATGCAATGCTTCCAATTAATCTGAGTGTAGGGATTTGCTATTTTGTTTGACAGTCGGGGCTATTTAGAGTGCTCTCAGTAGTATAACTGCGACTTTAGTTCCTCAGACCTACGCTTCGTCAGGAATGGCCGTTATTCCATAATGGCGAGTCATATTACCACATTTTAGAACCTACTTGGCAACCAAACCCGATTCAAAAGCAAACTTTGCAGACACACATGATTAGTGGACAAAAGTCAACGCAGTGGAAGGTAAGACGTATCCACTGGGAATGGTAGCACCTCCAAAGACCCCGATTTGGCACATCGAGGTGGTGTCAACTCTTGGTAATCATGCAGGCTGTTGGTTTAAAAGGCGGATCGTCGAAGACGGATGCAGCACCATCTGGCATGGAACCATCTGAGATTCACTTTCTATCCATATATTGCGGACGGCGGTCGGTGGTCAGTGGGATGCTCGTTTCGAGTGCAGGCCTTCTTTGGGGTTAGATGACGTCCATCGTGCCACGGCATTCGTGCGCACTGAGTAGTGTCCGCGAAGGTGGTGTGCACAAAGAAATCCGCATTACATCGCCTCCTAGTCAGTGCATAATCCATCACGTGATAAGCATAGTTGCAAGACAAGACGATTCCTTATTTTGCCAAAAATTAAAGCAGAATTCACAGCAAAGAGAAGTAGTCTAAGGCCGCGCCTCTGCTGTTATTGGTATAGATTCCGTGGGGCTTGGTTATGTGTGATAGGGCTTCATTTCCTTCCACGGAGCTGATGTCATCCGTCCTATCACAAAGCTCGTGCATTCTGATCACTTCTCGCCAAAATTGTACATTCAAACGAACCCGTACTGACTGTAAAAATGTTTGTCGCATAACATCTTCTGCGTGTCGAGTGGACAACATCGGCTAACGCCCTCTAAAGAAAGGGAGAATCGAGGAGGCTGGTGAAGGGGAGACAAACATTTACTGCACTACACACTGCAGCTTCTTCTGATCAATTTTGGGCGTCTGCAATGGCTAGTGAAAGTGAAAATGTCGTTTTCTTAGCTGGCAAAGCTGAGGAAGTAGGAAGGATGGTACAAGGATGTGTGCATTATAAAATGCATTCACGCCTCCCTCATCTGTTCTATTTGCAACAGCGTATGGCTAATGGCCGTGTCTTTGACCCATTAGGGTGTGGAAACCATCATAAACTGAAGATCGTTCCACCTTCGAGGACACATAACATAAGAGAGCGTATCTCAACGTGGCCAGGTGTCGAGTCAATGGAATACCACAACTTCATTTGGGTGATATGCGCTTCAGCTGTAAGGGGTGGAGGCGCTGCCTTATGCGAAATCACATTTTGCCTATGCTTCTGATGGCATTTTCGTGAGGAGCAATTGATGCTGACCGACTTGTCTGACCAGACGCATTACATCAACAAACTGTTTAGACTATGGGAAACACTGCTTCTGCTTTTGTTGCATTCGTTGAAAATGCACTTCCCTGTGATGTACACATTCTCGTTTTGGTGATGACCAAACAGCCCACTGGCCAGGAGCACTCGAAGAGGTGTGTTTGTGTTGAAAGCAGAGGATTAGTTTGAGGTTTGCGATGGAACACATGGATGATTACTTGGCATGTAAAATATGTTTTTAGGGCTCTGTTAGGTCTTTCAATAACAAGTACGGTGTGGATTGCCTACTCTGCAGGGAGGTGTGATAATGATAAAAGCATGCTAGTAAATTTGCTCAAATGACCATGATATTTTTCCATATTTGTCCATAAACGTGAGGAAGTTTTACTTTGCCCAAGGGCATCCCTCTGCTTATAGTCTTTCGGTCATCCTCTTGGTTGCAAAAATTGACAAGCTCACTGAGAATAGTAGTGTTTGTAGAGCAAAGATAATGACGATAATGTTTGCACAAAACTCATGTCTAAAGTGAGCCTTTATTTGTCTCATAGGTCCGGTTAAGAATGAGCCTGCAGGAGTTGGACCTCCTAACAGTCTTGGGTTCTTTGGATACTCCTCGTCGTCAAATCCATTCTTTGGCCACCATAACAATATCAATGCGTTGTTGACTGAGACAAGAGTTGTAAGTGGAGGCAGAAAGACGTCAAATGCTTGAAGACGAGTCCACAGAGCATTCGTTAGTTCCATCGATGCCAGTGGAAGGCATTCAGCACTTGACTCAAAGTCCACTCCTGCAACCACTACGCATCCTTTGAAGTAGGCCACCCCTGCACAACTGCGTTCCTGTAACGTCGGGTTGAGCTTGATCCATCGTCACCCGCTCCCATGCTTCGCATCCTCGGCCAATGTTTCAGCATGTCTTGATTCCATCATTTGTCGATTATCCTGACAAAAGCCACCAGCAACTACGATTCCAATTTCTGGGATATTTAATGCCGATGCACCACTTCGTACAGACACCCTAGAAGGCCTGACTTAGCCAAATCGGGCCTACACGCCGTTAGCTGTGTCCATTTTTTCGCAAGTGGGAACAAACGGTCCATTAGAGTAGCCGTCAGCACAGTCGTTGTGTGGCTTCTTTATAAAAGGCTCGTAGGAGAATAAACCATCCCTGTAAAACAATAACGCTAGACCACTTTCAATGTCCGCACATGTGCCGACACATTAGCTACCTAAAAAGTAAGAGCATAAGACCATAAACACAAGCCACAGTATAACACAGGCGCTTCTCAACGGAAAGGTGCCGCGACATTAAACGATTCGTCTAGTTGTAACTGCGGTAGAGATGTCGGCGTAAAAAGCTGTGGGAGTTGTGTTCCAACCGATGATTGGAAGCACATATTCAAAGATTTCTAAAGATTTAGCACATCACGAATGTGCAAAATGGCATAAAATTTAGGATAAAGGCAATTTTGAAAAGTCACAGCACTTAGTGAATCGGAGAGTCGGCTTTTTGGAGTGATGGTCGTGCTGATACGGAAAGTGGTTCATTTGCCTGCTTAGTGGCGGACATTTGGAGACAGACCAAATCCACTGCTTGACCACGTTCTCGTTTGGCTTCATTGGCCGACCGTGACAGCAAATGTACGATCTCAGAACGAACCCATTCATTCGTTCCTTTTTCTGTCCCTATCCGTGACTTTATGCACCCATCCATCCACTCCACTTACATACTTCAATCCTGCATCCATCCATCGTTCATTCACCCGTTCAATTTTCCGTTCGTTTATTTATCTTCTTCTATAAACGTATTCCCTTACCAATCAATTCAATCTGTACGACTAGTTCGAAAGGCCTTCGCTACACGATTTAAACCGTCATTCACCACGATTGCTTCTCCCTGACACTCAGGTCCTTTAAGCGATTCACCCATCCGCTATGCTTGACTACACGAAACACTTAGGAACGTTGCATCACAAATGTACAAAGTTGGGTTGAAACTGTGTCCCTTGACACCTTTTCCCATCCTTTCACTAGAATTTGGAGCATAAAACTCATGCACAAGTGGTGCGTAAACCAGACCAGCGCCAACTGAAATTCATTTGTGTGCTTTGAGTGTTCTCGTAAATGTGGTAATTGAATTTGCAAGCTTCAGTGATCCTTGCTTCTTCATGACAAGCCTTGACGTGATGCAAGAAGGGCGTATGCTGCGGCTCGGATGATTTGCGGCGACCTTGACAGAGAGATTGGAAATGGATCTTGGAAACTGCTCTTGAGGTGACACCACCCGTAGTCGTGATTCCTCTGAGAACGCTTGTAGCAGAGATGCTTGCATGAAGGCGTTCATTACGTGTATCCGTGTTACGGGCCTCAATTGTGCAAAATAGCGGTTCCATTTGCCCTATGTGGCATCACCCATTTAAATCGTGATTTAAGTCAACTTGGCTAATAAAAGGTTTCCAACTGCCTCTTCCCATTCACCCACCACAAATGTTCCCACATGATTTACAGCGAAATGTATGTAGTTGTTTGCTCAGAATTACAAACTTCCTGCAATAAGTCAGCTAACACTTTGCTAACCCAGAGAAATGGACATGCCGACGCACAAGTGGCCTCCAAATACTCATTCAGTCCCTTCATTACCAACCAGCGATTTAGTTACTTAGAGAAAAACATATCAGGAATTCATTTTTACCATAAAATTGCGACTAAGTTAGTGCTAACACTGTTTTTGATTCGCCGTCGCTGTGAACCTGTCAATGCCCCCAAAACCGTTCCACGTCTACGATCGCTCAGGTCATTTTTGCCCCAACTCAGACACACAGCTCCTCCAGGGTGAGCGATGTGCTAAAAGTCGTCCGGATGTTAAATAAGTGCTCTTCCTGGTGTTATCTAACTCTCAGAAGGGTTTCGTGGCAGGCTACAAAGCGAGAGGGCGACGGGAGCCAAATATCGGCGCATTCGCAGGCAGTAATCAAAGTAGAGGTGTGCGACTTCTTCAAGTGACGCCTCGTGCACTGGTGGCATTCAGCAATGGAGCAACGTCTGATTTTCTGCGTGTTGGTCTTTCCTCTTCCCTCGAGCTCTATTTGAGCATCATACATTGCAGTTGTTCAAATAAACTGACTCACTTTTACTTCGTGTCTCAGAGTGAACAGCCTTGACTGATGGACGATTCGGTGGCATCGAGTTCGAGAGAACACCCTCCAACCTGCTACTTACTGTTCTTTTCAAAGTCAAATTGAGTCGAGAAAACGCAGGTTGACCGAAGGCTCCTTTGTAAGATCACCACACCTAACTTGTGTCCCACTCTCACGTGCCAGCGGATGTGTGCGGTGTGTTCAACCGTTGACACACTTACACCAATGTCCTGAGGTCCTTTTGGTTTCATTCCACGTCTCTCTCTCATGCGAATCCGAGGTTTGTAGAAGAGTCTAATTAAGCAAACAAAAGCATTCACACAGAGTCTTAAAACACAACTACTTTTCTATAACCTCATCAAGTAGACATTTTAAGCGATATTTATAAAAATGGAAACGTGAGTGGCAATTGTCATTTGAGGAATACGCTAACTTGATGCGATTTTTCCTCACCAACCAAATGCAGCAATATTTGGATCAGATTTCAACTCTTTTATTCGAAACCGCCAGCACCTATGCGGCCTTGGAGCCATGTCAGTGACCTCATACAACCCTTCTCTACGTCCCGAATGCATATCCCATCCCACTATTATGCCATCCAAAAAACAACTAAATTGTAAATGATGAGAAAATTAGTGCCGATCCCATACAGAAGACCAGCAATCTGCTTCTACAATCGAAAACTACTCCCGTCATTGGTAGAATTGTTGTTACAACCAAACCAATCGAGGAGACCAACGTTGACGTTGATAGATTCATGATTCTAGCTGTTATCATTCTTCGACCGGACGCTTTCCTTTTCCGTCCTACAAAGGAGACGTCACGGATCTGCATGCCTCTTGGGATGGTCTAGGTTTCCGCTGCTCATTGTATGCATCAGGATATTTGTTTTCTACAATGACGGTTGCAAATTCAAGAAGACACGTCTTTATGATCAACATTTGAACAAGTCTTGAAGAAGGATTTGGAACTCTTGTTGATGAGTGACCTCTTTTAAGTGGACTTAATCAACCCATACAAAGCGCGACTCCACTGGAACACTAGCCACTGGCCAAAGCATCCAACACCCAATACGGCTATTCGCACTAACACAAAACCAAAGCCCAATCTCTTCAACAATTTACTCGCTCGGTTCCACTTAGCCACACATTTCGAATCTTGAGCAAGTCATCCACGAGATCATACAAAACGGCCTAAGCAACGAGTTCAACCATCAGTTTCGTTGCGCGTGCTTAGCTTCGACAAAAATTCACATTTTAATATTATTAACCACATCTGCGAATAAAGAGCAGTAATGGGTTTTCTACCCCACGATTTTCACAAAGCAGAGATTGTTCGAGTGCTGGCATTGCGGTATATTAGCTTTGCATCGAGGTGAGTCACACCAACAGCTCTGCACTTGATTAATGGCAGCCACTCAACTTTCAGTGGGGTACAGCTAACAGTTCTCGATATTGTATTTTTTGAAGTGCAGCCTATTTTCACTTAACTCCTCCGCGGTCATCACAATAATTCCATTATTATGCTGATAACATTGCTACATGTAACTTTTTCGTTTTGTCGATTATGTAGTCACGTGTGCCTGTGATTGAATGCCACACAGTCAGCCTTGCTTGGTCATACTCTTCTGTTCAGTGCGTTTCAACATAGAGACAGCCTTTGTCTAGACTGATGTACTGATTTTCCAAAAGAAAAAACGATTTAGATTTAAAAAAAAAGCACTCGAAGTATCATCATTAGCGCCCATTTGCTACACGATTTGGAGGAAAATCCACCACCCTGAAAGAGTGAAATGGCATAAAGGTGCTGCTGACTTGTTGTAAGTAGCACCTGTGTGAGCTGCTCACTGCCACACGATTCGATGAAGTTCAACCATCCGGCGCTAATACGCAGAAAATGGCCAAACCGCCTTCACTGTGTCCAACATGTGCATATAATTATTGGCAAGGCGAACTTTTCCTAGCCCACCTCCGGCAAGGATCGTGGAATCCGCAACCACCTGATTCGCCTCAACATTACGGTCAAGAGCCCCTTCACCAAACAGTCAAAGTTTATAGGAAGAGGTGCAGAGGTTGACTGCGATCTGATTATTGCTTTGGTAAGAGAATCACTATGTCAGAATAGTACGAAATCGAAACTCGCTTACACCTTAAGTGTCATGAGCCTCATTAAACTCGGGATTCGCGAATACCATCCGCTCCTTTACCACGTGGTTCATTTAAACGATCCTCTCCTTCCCTTCCACCACCCTTACTATGCAAAAATTGGCCACTTCTACACATTTTTATTACAAGCCAGGACGAGGGCGTCTTGGACTCAGGAGAACGACTACGCTGGTCCACGACCTGATTAAAACTTGTCCTCCCGCCTATCGCCCACAAGCACACTCAATGCACATTTGCAATAGTATTTTCGGAAATTTTCAGTGATTTGTAGAAAGTCTGCAAGGAATGCAGGTGCATTAGTCAATTAATAACTTGCAAAGAGAGCCCCCAGATCGCGCTTTTCGCAGTACTCCTTCAGTTAAATCAACATGACTTCGTCTTACTGTGCCACATGGCATCGACGAATCGGTCATAGCATCAAGTAGGGACATCAAGGAAAGTAGATTGTCTCAAGTGAATCACTTGGAGTCAAGACTAAGGCAGACATAACGCTCAACCAAAATAAACACATTAGGCAAACGGAAGAGACTGCGGCCACCTCCTCCGGCGAAGACAACATTGCCAAACATGCCCCATCAACCGAAACTGAGAGTTCAATCTACAACAGATGACGCATATGAGAAGTTCCAAAACGCATAATCGACTAACTTGTAAAAGCACCTGTCGCCTGTGCACTCATTCGCACGCTCGATGCCAACAAATGAAGCAAGTGAAGAAAGCACAACATGGCAAAGCAAAAGGAGAAGACGGTGCTTCAGCAACCATCAAAGCCAGCATTTGGGGAGCGATGTCGGCCGTTCCGAAACTATCTTGGCATTTATCATTGATTTGAGACAGGTGAGAAAGCATTTGAAGGTTCGTCTTTACAACCACCACGGCTAAAAGATGAGACTAAAATTAACAAACAGCTTCCCTTCGCAGACTTAAAGTACAGCTGATTGATCACTTTGATTTTCAAACTGAATATCAACCATGGCAATTGCTTTCCCAGAATGCAATACACAAATCCGTCAAAGTAGGCAAATACTGGCCTATGATTGACAAGTTGTAGGCACATTATGGTAAGCACACGCTAGTCACAGCCTTTCAACGCAAAAAAGACAACAGTCAATTTCCATTCCCTGCCAAGGTCAATTCCACTTTGACGGAATTTGAAGCAAACGATGGGCAAAAACAAACTGGACCAAAGCAGTGAAAAAGGTATGTACGTGACCAGCCCATGCTACATACACTAACATCTGACCCTCCCCCCCAACCCTCCCCCCTTCCACATAAAACGCACTCATCTTAGACTCACCACCCAAAACAATCCCAAAAGTGGTGAGCACATATTTCAAGTACAGACGATTTCCTATTCACTCGCCCTCATCTGCTGATCAGCTAGATGCGCGTTCAGTGTCTGCGGCTAGCGTTGTCTACAAATGGGACCAACTCTTTAATATTTCTAAGAGGCTAGACAACTGCATCGGAGTCCACTGGGTCAGCAGTACCTTAGCACACCTCGAACAAATCAACCTCCTCCACCATCCACAATACAACCACGCGCCTCACCGATGGAGACGCTGTGCACGTAAGCACCGTGACCTCCAACCTGCAATCATCTTCAGGCAATCTCAAAACACGCGACTAATCCATGAGCACTGTCAAACAATTTAAAGCATAATCCACCAAATGATTTGGTTAGAGGAATCAATGCCACATCGAACAGGCGAAACCAAATTTCTTGGGTTTACAAATGAAGCCACATTTAGTGCATTAATACAAATATAATACGTGAACGAAGAGAATAAAACGGTGAAGGGCAAATGATGGGTGACTGCGTGAACAAAGACAAAAATTGTTATGAAGTAGCTAAGCATTTAGCGTTGTGAGTGAATAAATAGGAGAGCGATAAAGCATACAAATACAGGGGACAGAAGACGACAGTCATCACTAGGAACCCAGCCACCCTCGCCTCCAATTCCGTGGCGATCACCCGGGCCCCATTAAGCCTCTTCCCCATTTCTGTCAGCCTCACTTCCTTGACAGCCGAGGTAGCCCCTTCGCCACCTAACCGTACGTAACCTCCAGTGTTGCGTTCCACGATGACGCCAAGGAGACTGACCTGTCCAGGAGATCGTCAGCGGACTCTGGGTTCGTGGTCGCCAAGACAGTGCTGCAGCAACAGCCTCAACGTGGTCGAAGGGTGTAGGTTCAACAATGCCTCGCACACGAAACTTACAAATCTGCATTAAATGTACACTTCTTTGCATTATTCAGCTTGATGCTGATAGCAATTAATGCTCCTCTTCAATAATCATCCTAATGACTTCATTCACCTTCAAAAGGTTACGATTATAAGGGATTTAAAAAATCAAGTGCGAACGTCAACTGCGCAAAAGCCCAACGAAGACACAAGGAAGAAGTGGAAATAAAATTATGATGTCGAATATAAGTCACCGACATTTTGAAAGAGAGAAAACGCTACGACCCTACGTGTTGTATTGCCTCGCTTTCTTTCGACTCAATATATACTCACGACCGAAAATGCGTCTAGGTAAACTAATCAGAGAGCACACTACAGAAAAGAGATGAATAGCTCACGCAACATGACTTCGCCCATCTCACTTTCAACAGGTTTACCACAGTCCAAGTGCTTGACCATTCTATCGCCACCGATTACAATATGGAATTGACATCGAGCTCACCAGAAAAATCAGGGCACTGAATGTGCAAATTTGGTAGGGGAGGTAAACACTTACTGCGGCTCCTGCTGCGCAACAGTCATCAAAACATCGGCTGCACCCACGGCTGAACAGGGACACGAGAAGGGGATCAAGTATTTGACATCTCCAGTTCCACCGCAAAAGCAGCCCTTTGATTGTCCGCCTTCACACACGTACTCGTTGCCATGAGACTGTAGTCCATCGCCTCATGGAAGCACTGTCGAATAAATCTGCATGCTGTCAACATGGACGATGAAGGAGTGCAGACCCTTTCGACCCTCCAATCACTGTAGAGTACAGAAGGGACGTTTCTTTGGCATTTGCAACTGAGAAACGGAAGGCATTAACCAACTATTACTGGCATGATGAGATTTGCCTAGGACGAAACTAAATCCCCACATAAAAAGCTCAAATCTGATAACAGGGCGGGAACACAGCAAAAATTCACGTTTTGGTATTCCGGAGACTGCATCATGGTGCATCTCCTCTAACCCCAGCGGAAAATGCCTTTAATTACCATTCGTTTCTTCACTCAATAAAAAGGCGCATGGGTTGCTTTATAACATCTTCAAAGTCTCTGAAAAAAGTTGAACTTCTACATTCATTCATTAAAGTCAACACGTAATCTCAACTGGAGCAAAGGGAAGGAAGTACCATGAACCGGTTCCGTGCAAACGATCCTTCACGTCTAACTGCTAGAACAAATACAAACTCACATTTCTGCATTCACTGATGCGCTAGAGGCCAAAATAAGGCGCAGGGAACTACATCCTGCAATTGTTGTACTAGCTACCAACTTCTAACACATTTGCCCACACGTGCAGCGTAAAAGACTAAGGTTCCATCATCTCAACTTCATACCTTTCAAAAACAATTATTGTGCAACCTCAAACGTTACCTTCTAGTCGCCTGGAATAGTTCGAAAGCTTTTTCATGCGCACTAATGAAACGCGTAACCAACAAGAAAATCCGAAAAGAACCTACACCTACCAGGATTAGCGAAGTTGACCACACCGCAACAAAGCTCCTACGCCACAAAAGGACATTGCCAATACCATTATTAAGTTAAATCAGATAACAGAATTCGACTATCTTACCACACGCACTGCAGAAACAACGAGCGCAGCAAACCTAGAAATCCCTACCCAAACCTCCATGCCAATCTATACTACGGCACACACGCAAATTAAACAAATAATAATGTCTTTACGACTGATACTCACATATCTGTTGCATTTAACACAACGCGCAAACCAGGCACAGCAAAGGCAATCGCACCAAACCCTAGCTTTCATATGCACCGCTGGACAAATGCAAAGACGATTTGCTAAGCGAAAAGCAAAGTTTGAAAATTAGTACTGCTAACAACCTCAACACTTCAACCTGCCAACATGTTGAATAAAATTACACAGATTTTAGAAAGCTAGCAGTACTTAGGCTTATTTTGGCATACCCCACTTTCCTATTTATAGCCTCGCACACCAAACTTACAAATCTGCATTAAATGTACACTTCTTTGCCTTATTCACTTGTAAGTGCCGATGCTAGCGAATTCTGTAGTACAACAGGGTCTGCGAGATAAGTGAAGCAAATTAGTTGACTTCTCTGTCAGCATGTTTACTGGTGTCTACAAAATTAACTGTGTTAATGATTTCATAGTAGTGCGTCAAAGTAATCGAAAAGATGGCTTTGAAGGATTGAGAATAATTCTGTAAGGCAAGGTTGCCTCTTTCTGTGTATTATGACGATTTTGTTCGAATGCGTTGTTGAATTCGGCGTTATCACGGCTCGGTGTGCTTGGCTTGCCGTGTGAAGGAGCTAGCCGCTTGGGAAAAAGCGGGGTTGTTATTCGCGTCAGATGGTTCGTTGTTGTAGAATAGTTGAAAGTCTACTAAATTTTCGTATTCATTTTCAGTCCTGTTTGGAAGTACTTTTATTTGCGTCTACGTACTCATTTATCAAATCATGTATGCATCTATTTGTCAAGTTAACCACGGGGGGAACGAAGTCGCTGTTGTGGTTTATTTGTTTTAAATGCAACGCAAAATCACGTTAGTTTATTATGCCGTCCAGTGGTTCAAGCGATTAATTCAGATTGTTCTGGCAATGTTTCAAATGGCTTGTTATTTTAATAATGGTAAATCTTGACAACTGAGGAGGCCCCTTTTGTCGAATACAGGTGGAACTGTGCCTAGTATATGACTTTTGCTCTTGTTAAAGATGTTGCAGACTCTTATTTTGACGGACGCTAACTTTTTTTGGTAGAGCGTTCGGCATGGGTGTGGATGTATTTTGACCAACACCAAATACGAATCCTGTCTCTACCACTAGGTTGAACTTTGCTCGTGTGGGAATGCGATCTCAATTTACGAATTGTTATAGTTCTGTTTTATGCATTGATATTTTTAATGTGCGTGTTTTTGAACAGGGTTTTGCTTTTGCCCTCGATCTACAAATGTTTTCATAATTGGTGTATAGCAAAGGCTGGATTGCCGAAGTTGTCAATTCTACTGATGTCGGTAGATTGAATTGCGCTTTTAGGACACTTCGCATTATAAATACTCGATAACTTCCATGTCACTGGTTGAGACCTTAATGCTCATTTATGTTGACCTTGTCCTAATGCGGCGTACATGCAGGACTGCAGTAACCACGTGGTTGTAGGTTTAGTTTCGACATGAGTAGGTGTCCGATTCTGACCGAGAAAGAAAGGAGCGAGCTCTAGGAGATCTGGAACTGTTTGTCTGGAAGGCCATGGTGCGCTTTTATGCATTGGGATTAGCTGACCTGAATTTTTAAGTGCCGCTTAAATTGGATTGGCTTTAGTGGAACTTTGACGGGGTAATTTGGAACGAGATGTAGGCAATGGACTTGCAGAACTTAAACTTACTCCATTGTCAGTCGAATCATGCGTCGAGTTGGTAAAAATAAAGTGAATTCAGAGTGTGTATACGGTTGTGGTACTTTCACTCCCCATTCGTAGATTGTTTGAGGTTGCAAAGGGAATGGAACAGTTACTGACGTACTACTTTTGGCTTCGAAAAGTTTGGTGAAGATCAACAGGCTTTGACGAAGTGGGATGTGCCGGCGAAGGCAGTGCATACGCTGGAGGCGGTGGGTAGACATGGGAAGGAAGCAGATGGAATGTGCAACGCGAAGGAGGATCAAGAGCTAACAGGTGGGATGCTTTGTTACCAGATGAAATATTGAATAAATTCAATAAAAGTGTCTGATTACTATGTGCATCCTATCCAATGTTTAGTTTCACATTTCTCGATTTCTTTTTTTTTGTATAGGAGGGATAAGCGAGGAGCATCGTGACACCTAGCGGCTCTCCTACACCCAGACTGCTCTAAACTGAAGTTGTGTGCGCGAGTGCTCTGCATCTTATCGATTGCTTTCCCCCTCCCCCCGCCCCCCAGTCAGCTAATTCGCAACGGCCTCGGGACAGATGTTCGTATTGGTCAATATGTGGTGGATCGATTGACGCAGATGTGCCAGTGACGAGGGGGAAGTTGAGAGCATAAGTGGGAATTCAATTCACCCACCTCTTCATTCATCCGCACGCGTTCTCGGTAGCTGCAGAATGCCGAGTAAGACGCTCGAAATCGCAGTTTTTAGTCTTTTGCTTTAGGGACCGAATCACGTGTCTGAGAAGAGCTGCGTCTAAACTGGCAATGGTCGATGAAAGTAACAATGGGCGGCGTTTTGGCACTGCCCACAGTTATTTTAGCCAGGAGGCATTTATGCTCATTCCTCTTGATGTTGGCACCGGTCCACGTACACAGAGTACTTTAAAGCCTGCAAAACTTGAGGCTTGTCTCAGACTAGAATTGACTGGTTTGGATTTATTTCACTGCCTTGGCAACGGTTAACTTTAGACTCCTATGCCTTAGCCCAACAGCAAACAGCTTGCACCAAGAAGTGAACCCATAACTAGCTGTTAAAGTATCCTCTTATAAGGAACGCACAATTTGGCGGTGAGAGTTGGTGGGGACAGGAGCGTCAGAATGATTGGAGGCGGTGTGAATGGACGGGAGTTGGCTGCGAATGATCAGGCAGGTTAACGTGTCCCTTCAATGGCACAGCTTTGGCAGTACAACCACTTGACTCAAAAGGCGAGCACATAATCAAATACCCCTAACAACGAATTTCACAAATTCCTCTTAAACTATCATTCCACAAGTCTTACTAAAAACTCGCAACTCGTTTACTTTGATAGTTTCAGCGGGTGCTACGAAATTTGATTTGGCGTAAGTGACTTCTTTAGTTTGCAAACGACATTGAGCATTCATAGTTATAAGGCCACATTTAAAATTGCACCAGCTTGACATCGTTCTTATTCGATTTTAGAGGTCAGGCGGCGACATGGTAGGTCCTCTGCTATTAATAGAGGTCGGTTTCTTGATTTATTGACTTCTACTAGATCGATAGGTGGGATGATACCGCTGATAAAGACAATCTTAGAGTATACGCAGCCTTGGGGCGCTGCATTGACAATTCAAAACACCCCAAATGCTTTGAACACAATGGCTAAGCACCATAATCTGAAGCAAACAACTTAACCGCATTTACCGGAGTGAATGTAAGCGCAAGTGCGCGTGTAGCTAAAAAGTGCCAATGTAGCGTCCCAAGGCTCCCTTGAAGGCAAAAGAAGGCAGAATGCTGAGGTAGAATATGTATATTCACCGGACAGAGGGAAAAAGACTGCTGGCATGACCCGGAGGTCAGCCCACGCAGTTAGGGCAATACGGTCACCTCTGTGACCTTGGCCGAGACCGGTAGTTTCAACAAACAATGTACTACAGCCAACGATATAATTTAAGCTCCACTTCACTTTCAAGCATTTTGTTGAGAATTCCGGCCTTCTTAATACCGAAAATCAAACAAGTTTTGCATAACTAGTATGCACAATAGCAATCTAACAATCTTGGGTAGTTTATTATTACTTACTGCTGTAATTTGCTTCTGAACACGTGTTTTCAGGCAGTTTATTTGAATTGGTACTTTTGTAAAATAACAAAAATACAAACGCAAATACCTGTCAAATCGGCAAAATCCTAAGGTTACAGCTGCCTTATTAAACGTCGAACATTGGGTTTGCCATGATTAATCACTTTTTAGCCTTTTTAAAAGGAAAACCTAGTTGCGTTTAGTTTGTGCGCCATGCACTTTTTGAGCGGTTAGTCTGAATTTGATTGTAGTGTGTACGCGCGTGGACTTTAGCCTGGGGGATCTTGCCTGTAACATTTTAAAAAGCCCCTTTAATCTCTTGACTGTTCTTGGTACTATTAATATTTCTGATTATTAATTTGTCAGGAAGGCATACCTCTAGTGGATCATTATGCTAGGAATGGGGATATTGCTCAACAGTACCGAACGTGTCTCGCCTTGGCTACTGCTCTGTGATCTTCTCAGGTAGGAATGAATTGTAGTTTACAGGCTCTCATCACTGTTTTTATCAGTTGTTCGTAGGTCCTTTCATGCTTCATGTATGGTGACAGGTGGATTATTTTTATTGCTATGATGTGGTCATTGTGGCCTTGGTTTTGTGTTGAGAGCACCTTTGCGAAATGTGTTATGTAGGGTCTAAGTAATTACTTAGTCGTGAGTTTAGCTTTGATACGAGTATATGTTTGAGTTAAACCTCGAGGCAAAGGAATGGTTACTTTAAGACCTGTAATCTGCTTGTAAACGCTTGCATCACCATGTGGTCTTAAATGCTTGGTTTTTGGGGCACTTTTTGTTACGTTTGCGTGGGTTAGTACTGCAGTGCGTCAGTGTTCACTCACTCACTTTCAGGTACTACGAACCTCTAATGGTGGTGGATGAGCATTTGAGGAATCTGTGGAATGGCAGGCAGTGCGAGATTTTCGAGTCACCTGCGTAGGCGTCCCCTTTGTCCTGCGATGTGGATAATGTCATGGACGATATCGGTATGCTTAATGACATGAATTGATGCGACAAGTGTGAGGTTGGAGTTAACATGACAGGAAGGCTTACCCTCTCGTTTCGGAAGGGATGGTGAATTGCGGCAGTGATTGTGCCACTGCTAAAACAGGGAAATCGAGGAGGTGGTACAGTTATTAGTTAAAATCTAGTGTAGTTTTTTTCGGTGAATTAGTGTTTGTTCACCTTTGCAATTCAAGGTGTGCGTTTTTACCATTGATTTATTTTTCAATGTACACAGATGTATTTTTATTTGTTGATAGTCATGTACGCGTATATGCATATTTTGGAATGCATATGGTCATGCTCAATGTTTTTATTGAATGGGATTCAGAAAGAAGAATTGGACGAGTTTTCGATGTGCATAGAGCACACTTTCACGTTTGTTCACTATGCTGGGCAACTGTTGAAGGGATTATTGTAAGTTGTCCCGGTGGTTTGTTAGATGGTGGGTTATTTCAAAAAGGAGCAATTATGGTGAATGAGGTCTCATTTGTTGTTGAAATGCTGAAAATATACCAAGCAGTTGGCCTTACTTTCTGCTAAGGTCGTCGCAGGTCCAAATTACAGCAGGAGTGAATTTTCCCATCTGGAACTTTTTGTAATAAGCAGCACTATGTGTCAATTTCGCCTTAAGAATCCACACATTGCAGATGAAACTTTTCAGCACAGTGTTTCTGTGTTGAAATTGTCGGTCTCTCAGGGATGGTGGATGGTGATGGTGAGCTGCCTCACTGGCTGACCCTCTCTCCTCCGTCGTTACACCCTCAATGCTGGTTATGGGGCACTTTTCAAGGTCATTACAGACTCATCTGGCTGCTGACAACATCCATCGTTGTGGGTGGTGGCAATGGCGGGGAATGTGGATGCAGAGGCGGACTCATGGGAGGCTGCTGAGGTTGCGCTAAGCGCCTTTGAACTCGTCATCGTCGTCGACAGATGTGGTGTTGAGATTATTCTACCTATCGATTCTGTTGAATGTTTCCTTGCTCAGTGTGGATTAATCATTCGCCCAAAACGTGAGAGGTGCGGCTTTATGCTTGAAGGACTTGTTAACGGCTGAGTGCGCTGTGTGTCAAAGGATAGCATAATGAAAGCTAACCGTTAACTCAGTAAGTACTTTTCCATAAGACAGCATGTCGGACAAATTGAATTTGATGCCATCACTAGCTTTCAACTTTTATTTTTGCTTGTTCTTTTACTGTAAAATCCAAGTTTGTCAGGTTTTGTTGTCCTTAACATTATGGTATTAGGTGAAGCCGATATGAAGTAGCTGTCGAGTGATTGGAGATGCAAGTACATCATGAGGCTTTCTTGTGTATGAGCCTCCAAATGGTTGATTGTCACAATTGGCAATCGCTTGCCTAATGTTTAACTAATGGCGTCCACAGGTGTGAGTATTGCAGTGAGTGGGATGACTTATTGCCAAGATGTGAGTAATTTGTGTGCTGAATGGGAAATGCCTGACGAATTCATGTCTCACTTGCTTCTGCAGATTCCAACATGCGGTTTTCGCCTTATGAAAATGTGCCATTTTGGGATATTTTGTGTTGTTTAGCGATCATTTCCCAGTTGATGGCATTGAATGTATTGCTACCGCCTGAGGCAAGTGGTTGGGCTTGTCGTTGTGATATTCGGTCATAGGGTGGTAGCTTTATCAAGGCTTACTTGTTCTGTTGTCATGGCAGTCGTGAGGCCGGATCGTTGACGGGGATTTGACTATTTTGATTTTAGGTCAGCATTTCCTCTACTGAACACGGACACGCGTGACGGTCAGCTAATGTCTCCATCTCCTACAGAATCAGCCTACACCATAGAGGATGATGAAACTGTAGATGTAGTACGCCTACCGAGCGGAGCACGGAGGACGATGTTGGACAAGACAAAGAGGACTATGCTATGCCTCGGTAGTTTGTTGAATGAATCCACCTACCTGCTTTGGCGATGTGCATTCGCCGAGTGGGTCGCCGGTGCTTTAAATACACGTCTACGTGTTCTGCACGAGTACGATATCTCCCTTCGTCTTCGAGGCGGGAAAAAGCTTTGGGCGCTGCAGTGCATACGTATGAACCAGTGATGGGGATGTTGTAGTGTAGAGTAAAGCATCCTTGGCCGCGGTCCATTTGTATGGTCGTGTGATAGCCGAGGCATGTTTTGCTTCAGCGCTTGCACTTTGTTGGGTTGCAATTGGTTTTGGCCGTCACTAGTGTATTGCAAAGTAGTCTCCGTTTGGTGCTCCAATCTTACTGGTTGGTATGCTATCAGGTGTTTAAAAGTGACATGGTGCTACTTAGCCTTGAGAACGGCTCTAATTAAAAGGCGTAGAATGTGTAACTTGTAGGTGGTTGGGCGGTTAGGTGTGTTTCGGGAAAAAAGGCGTCCTTAAGCACTTTTATCGCGGTGGCGTGTATGCCACGAAGGTGGGGAGGAGGGGAGGCTGCCTACGACTTGAGCAAACTGGTAGCGCAGCCTCTCCCACAGGACGGCTCCAAATGTTATCATGTTGTCATTTCTGAACTCGAGACGTTTAAATAGATGGCGGCCAGTGTCACCATTGGAAGCTGCGTGGGGTTGAAGGGTGCGCTGGGCGAAATGGCCAGGTAAGATGAAGATTGTGATAGGAGGCCAATTTGTTGAATGCATTTTGATGACATATGCTGGTGTACCTGCAGTCCTTTGCACTTGTTATCTTCGCCCAATGATGCCTCGTTGGCGGAGCATTGAAGCTCCCCGCGTGCTGCGCTAGATAAAGCGAACTTATTGAGCGCACATTGGAATGCAAGTAAATGGTAGATGCGTTAATTCTAAACTAATCTGGTATGCTTTTCCATAGGGCTGGACTCGCATCAACTGCTCGTCGGGACGGAAGTGAGGTGATGTAGGCACTAGCTATGAAATCAGCAACTGTATTAGCAGAGCTAACATGCCGTTATAGTGGCTGGATTTAGGCAAATTAATTCAAAAATAATGCATGGCGTCGCATTGTGTCACGAGGTAGACACGCAAATGTAGGCTGCAGCTAGTATTGCTTAGAAGACTTAACTAAACCAAATTGTTCAACTTATTTGCGGATAAGCGGTTTCGATAGTGGTGAACTTTTGCTCCAAATGTCGTGGATGGCGACGGCCTTGAGAATATCATAATGCCACGCTGATAGGACGCGATGACAAGAAGGTGATTGTAGTTAAGAGAAAGTAGACTGTGGGAATGGGGAAGAAGAGTTGAACGAGTTTTAAGCCAGAAATGCTAAAGCGCACCGTTGAACTTTCTGCTACGGAATACAGTTGGGAACAGATGAGCAACCAATCGTGCAATAACATCGCTATAATTATAATCGCCTTTATGATCTATGCTTTGGTTTTCTTTAATGTTTTGGTGTGATTGAGCTGTTAACTGACTCCGAGGCCCGGTCTTCCATGCCTTGATGCCTCTCTCAAGCCATATTCCCTTTCGTTAGTATCAAATGGGGGACGATCAGAACCTATAAGACGATATCTTACCTTTTGCGGCTCTGAAGACAGAATTGGATTGTTTATATGTCTGCACACGGCTCTACGTGTTGGTTCGGGATTTTATATGCATAGTTAAGAAGTACCTGTTGCTCTGCATCCTTATGGTACGTGAATGAACAGTGATTGGGTTATGAAGGTGATTTAGAATACAACGCTTGCATATGGTCTGACGCTCTGTTGTGGTAGATCTATTCGTCTCTTAGGGTTATGGTGCTTATCACTGAGCTTCTATTTTATGTAGTGGTTGCACCTGCCAAACTCGAGCAACTTGTGACCAGTCTGCTGGGTAGTTTTGAACTACTTTGGATAGATGCACCTTTTAGCAAGAACTAGCGTTTGCTTAGCCTCCCTGTACTTTTGACAACCGCGCACACGCCTAAGCGTGGCATAGAAACGATCTAGAGCTTGTCACTACAGCCATGTTCCCTATCAGTAGCACTTACTTCGTAACCCGTTCATTCTTGTAGCGGAGTACACGTAGACAACCACTGCTTGGGAGACTGAAAGTGCTTGTCGATTTTCCGAATCCGGTGTTGGATTGGTTCGGCTGGACAGTGAGGTCGTCAATTTGTGTGCAGGTGTTTGTTGTTTCCCCACTATCGACCTTTTTTTCCAACTAAAGTTTCATTGTGAAGAAGCGACTTCCACAGTGGTCTCTCTTATAAGGAATTTTAGGCTTTGAAGAGTGGATTTCTGACTCGATAGAACCATGCTTATAGTAAGTCACTAAAGCACATCGTTGGTGCGTGGATGGATGCAAGGAAGTGGGTGCGTCTCGCATACGTGGCTCTGTTGGCGAACGCAGTGTACCGAAATTTCTCCATTGCCTGTTTATTTTTCTTAGTTTTTGCTTTTTTACTACACAACGAAGCAGGAATTAGTTGAGCTGACGAGTCTTCTGAAGCAATGATTGATAAGTAGGCGGCTCTCTGCATGGAAATCCACCCAAGTCATCCGTGAGAGTGTAGTGGAGCATGTAAGAGGAAGTGGGTTGATTGATGTCTTGCAGAAGGGCGTGGGTGGAAGTCGATTCATTGCCGTCTGCTAATATTCGAGTGAGCAGCATGAGCGTTGGCCAGGGATACAGAAGTTCAACTTCTTTCAGATGTTTTCACTCCTTGTAATTGACGCGCAGAGGAGCTTGGAGTTCGGGAACAGAGCCTTGGGCCAAATCAGCCTTTGATTGTCATTGCAAGCCTTTTCGTAAGCTTTAATCGACTGGGAGGTAGGAAAGCAGCCTGCACAATGTGCTGCTGCCATCGGCAATGCGTGGCGATGCATTGGGAATGCAATCATTCAAGCCAATGTTCCACAATGTGCAACCGCTTAATGGCCCTTCTAGGGCACTCACCGGTCATCCAAGTGGCTCAAATCAGGGCTGATGTAATGGAAGTCGATTAACCTCCATCTTTACCTTAATCTAGAAAAATTTTGTTTAACAGTCATTATGATACTAAGTAAAGTGACTGCGCAACAAGTTCTGTTCAATTTCCTAATTAAGTAATCGTTTGATATTGTGTGCATCCCACTACGTTTCGCTATTCATTACTTCCAAATCAATTTTACACATTTCAGTTAGCTTTCCTAACTCTTATGTTTTATTAGATGCTAGCAGGACAGAGTAAAATAGGCCTCTTTTGTTACATCCATTTGACATCAAAACTATCTTTCTCTCAACTTTTCAAATCAACTAACTCATTTCCTTACCGGCAGATCATGACATTAAATCTTGCATCGCAAATCGGAAATGTGGCATGATACAGATGCTTCCTGTGGCATTTTATCTCCAACTCGCAGCTTCTTCTGACACGACTTCGTTCTACCAGTGGACGCCTTTTCCAAGTACATTTGGCTTAGGATGGAGTAGAAGCTACGAATGCGTGGATGTAGACGAATCAGAATTGCCACCAATGTGAATGGGTGAGGGTGTGTAGGCAGCCAAGTAGACCATGCAATGTAGATTGTAGAAGCAATTTTAAAATAGCTTCCTTCTTACTATGCAATGGCCTATTTTCCTATCATTCCACCTCACATCAGTGCGAAGGTGTGTGAGCCCACTTAGGAGCAATCACTTCTCGCATGTTTCATCTCTGACTGTGCGTCACATGTGAGAAAGTGCTTCCATGTTTCCTGCCTACTTCGACGCCGCGTACTGGTAAAGTGGGTTCATTATTATGCGTTTGTAATAAAAGGGTGCGAAAGCATTTGGGAGGGGTGGTAACTTCTGAGACGACAACGTACTTCTACTACGAATTCCTTGAGGCTTGTGAGTGTTGAGGTCAAATTTGGGCAAAATTGCATGTGCTACGTATCCTACGACAAGTGAGACAACACGGTGAAGTGGTCCACTTCATTGGACTACTGAATAACAGACTCATTCTCAGCACATTCTTTCACAGTGTTGATGCATGTGTGCGGGACGATTCGTGGACTTGTATCATGATGCTCTGAGGGCAGATGGTGAAGGCTTTACACCCTTCAGAATGTTGTCTGTAAATACATGTGATTAAACTACATCATCCGTGAGGCTGATAAGTTGGCACTTCGCCTTCTCTTTATACATTGATGGCGTGGCTGTTAAAACTAAGGGATTCGGTAATCGGATGGAAGGCAAGACCTTTAGTTTGCCTCAGATGCATAGTTTCCTACTTCAAAGTACCTAGCTACGTTCAGAAATGGCCTTTTTGTAATTCTGAATGAAATTTCAATGAATATCAGCCATACGGCTCTAGATTTGGTATCAAGGGGAATAATTGATAATAATAATTGCATCGCTTTGTGCTACTAGTGAATAAAAGCAGTAGTGTCGTGACTTCCTTCATAGAAATGATGCTAGACTTCACTTCATTGCCACAATATTAGCGCAAAGACCGCATACCAACAGTGTGCAGGCTTGTACTGTAATAAAAAAAATCCAAAAATTTCCTTCCGCACAGCATTTGCAAATTTCACCGTCAAGTCATCGTGTCCTCCCTAAGTTTCGGTCAAAATTATCTTCTGATCTAGTTGGTAAAGCAAGGCTACAGGTGAAATTGCATGTAAAGAACATGCCAATTGCCTTCACAGTACCGTGTCGCAATGTTACTCATCCGTGCCACAGACAAGCACCAAAACTATGAATAAGGGTGCTAACTAGGAATAAATCATTGCGTATTCCTCCGACGTTAAGGTGCATTACCGTGTTGTAACAATTGTAATAAGGTACATGACAGGGTGCGAAAACCCTTTGGAGAGGACTGTAGATCGTTCTCTACTTTCTACCAATTTCGATTCTCAAACCCCACCACAAACGTTTTCCCCAGACATCACTTTACTGCGTGCATTATTCTCGTGTTGTCTTGAGGCCAACAGGGCTGAAACCATTGGTTGATGAAAGTAATTTCTCCCATTTCACAAAGTCACAGTTAAACTCGCTATCACACATTTACTACTTGTGTGAATAATTCATGACGCAGGCACATAAAATGAAGCATCTTGTCAGTAAAACAGTTACACTGCAGTTTGTTTCAAAGAAGGTGCAAGGATGAATAGGAGGTCTGCGATTGCAACGCCGGGATCCGATGGGCTAGTATTAAATACAATTGCGTTTCATATACGTCAGCTGGAAGGCAGAACAAGAAACCAAGGAAATAACCAAGTGGATGCTAGCATTGTCACAACTGGATATTGTGGGAAAAACAGCCGAATTAGTATGACTTGCTGTGCATATAATACCTTGGTCATGCCTCCTAGACAGCAGTGCAAATCACAGAGCACAACATCAAACAAACAGAGTCCTGTATATATACGACTTCGACTTCTCTCGATGACGAACTGCATCGTGACCAAAGCAGCATCCACCTCTATTGACACTCTCACTCGCGTCTTGCCTCTGGAATCTAGCCGATCAGAATGAAGAGCTAGTGACACACCACTTGTGACCCAAACAACAAATCCCCATCTTTCCCTGACTTAAGAGCTCACAACGGTTCTGCGATGCCTCGAGACACTCAGCAAATTGCATTAGAACGTGCCACCGTTCTCACCTAAATCAAATGCAGCCTATGGATTCCATCAATCCGTCCTCACTCACTGCTTGCCGCTGTGCTTGGGCCCACTTTATAGTCGCGGTTCGAGTACACTTCAACAGAAGTCACGAGACGAGTAAAAAATACCGCTTCAGCGATGATGTGGGTTCATACAATGAAGTCAGATCTGCAGACACCTAATTTTCTTCACTTAAACTCCATTCGGTACCTTCTGGTTTCCTCTACCTATTCCGCCATCCAATGCAGCTTTCGTATTTGTTTGTTCATGCCACCAAATGCACAATCCGGTGGTTTTATCATCGGACCCCTACGATGGAAAACTATCCCAAACCCCAACATAACCTCATTATTTTCATATGCCTACTTTCACTGAACTGGTTACGTTCATGATTGTATGCCACACGTCTGCAAGGCGATATGGTCGCACTTTTAGCTGCGTTAATCGTGGCAGAAGCAGGCGATGGTGTAGTACGTGCAGCATTTCTACCGAAAGTCAAATTATGCGAAAAGGCCGAAGGGTGTGCAGAACTCGCCATCTGCCCTCACAGCACCATGTTGCATGTCCTCAACCCGTGTCACAAGCATGCATCACAACTGTGAATGGGTGTGTTGATACGGAGATTGTTATTTAGTGCGCCACCAAAGTGAGCGGCTTCACCGTGTTGTTCCACTTGTCGTGGAATACAGGGTATTTGCAATTTTGCCCAAGTCTTACCTCAACACTCACCTGTCTCTATGAAATCGTAGCGGCTTCACAGTGTCGTACCAGAAGTCACCGTCCCTCCAAATGCTTTCACACGCTTTCATTACAAATGCATAACATTAAAAACACACCTTACACGCATGCGACGTCTAAGCAAGCACGAGGCACTGAAGTACTTACCTACGTGTAATAAACACTCGGAGATGTTTATTAGATGAGAGAAGCTGTTGCTCCTAAGGGAACCTACGAACCGTAGCACCGATGTGAGATGAACTGATAGGAAAATAGGCCTTTGCATGGTAAGAAGACAGACAGTTGGACCGACGTGAAGCCTTCTCACAATCGCAACTATCAGCTGCGCTGCATGGACAACTCGGATGCCAACACACCCCAACCTACTTGCGTTGGTGGCAATTCTGATGTATCTGCATTTACGCATCATCATCTTCTACACGCACTAAAGTCGAATGTACTTGAGGAGATGTCTAGAGGTGGAACGAAGTCCTGTGGCAGAAAGCTCAGAGTTGTAGATAAGATGCTACAAGAAGCATCTGTGCCAAACCAAATTACTCATTTAGGAAGCAAACTATGGTGTCATGTTCTGCCTGTACAAAAGTGAATTATTTTAATTGAAGCGTTTACAGTTAAATAGCTTTGCTGTCAAATGAAATTATTAAAAATGAAAGAAATTTTGTCATCACCTACCAGCATCTGCTAAAAGAAAGGAGTCGAGCAAGCACGTTGTGGGAGGTGGAATTGCTTTCAAAGCGTTGATCATTGGGACGACGTGGAAGGCGCACAATGTCAAACGACTGCTTCATCAGAAAAGTGAAAATACAACTTGTCGCGCAGTCACTTCATTTAGTACCAGCATGACTGTGAAGGAGAATATGTCTTGCCAAACGTAAAGATAGCGAAAGATCGGCGGTTGGAAGAAGGAGTGTGAGCAGCTCTTGTGTGCGTATGTGTGGAGAGGATCGTCACGTGGAAAGGTTCTCGTCATAGCCATGAAATTCGATGGTTCCCGGTCTAGTGGCTTCGCCTACACAAGCAACAATCTCAAGTTCACAAACCTCTCTTTTCACTTAACTACAAAGTCACGAAGAAGATTGGTGACTTATTGAGAACTTGAAGAACGAATGTGCAGAATGTTTGACGAACTACTGTTCTAGATGGCTCAAAATGAGTAAAATGTGCGCAAACACTTTAGATTTGGCCATGGGATAGACACAACTCCCAAATCCTAACAAATCCTCTTTGATTGCTTTATTCTCGTCCCTCTTTTCTCTCATATCAATTTCTCTTGACTTAGCAACCGGTTATCGAAGTAATTATATGAAGTCCCTGAGAACAGAGCTACGTGCTCCAAATTAATGAGTGAAAGGCAGTTGAAGGAGGTTCGCTCGAAGCAGCGACAACCCTCATCGCCGTGCCTCGTAATGCCCACTCAAGCTGCCGGCTGAAAGGGCCTCTGCGTAAGACTCAAGATGGTTGATTCAATTGGCAACACGTACCATTCCTCATCACTTGGTACAAAACTCGGCATTTTAATGAATCTCTTAAAGACAATCAGTCACTTAAAGAAATTAGAAATTTAAAAGGTACAAATGCTCCTCCGCCTAGAGTAAAATTACAAGGATTACTGTTAGTCCCTTCTGTGAACGGCAGAAGAGGTCTCTTCATTCCATACAGAAACATTGGCATTGTCTGCAGCTATTCCTCCTTCTAAGTGAACTGTGAGACGAAACATTTGGCATTACGTTTAGCATTGTACAAGCATCCTTTTAGGATAACATTTTTGCCGCATACCGTTGAATGCTGATTATGCTCACGATTGTATGCCATTTGTAATGAGGCAAAATCCTCACTCATCTCGTAGCTTCTGTTGAGGTGTGCTCGAACCGAGACTATAAAATGGAACCGAACACAGAGCTCGATAGCCAGATGGGATGAAAGCGTGAGATGAAGATTCTGTTTCCGATGTTGATGAGTATGTTCGAATGTTGTGATGCCACTTTTCAAAATGCTTTGAGAGTGGGAGTAGAGACTGGCTTCTTGAGTCAGAATTAATATCGGACAAACAGTTGCGATCGTCTGAAAAGCGAAGTCAGGGATTTTCGAGTTTCTTTATATTCGTCGATTCTGTGCGATCTAATAAGCATGATTTAAAAAGGCAGGTCTATGCTAAAATGTAAATGAAGGTGGATGATGTGCCGGACATGCTGCGGTGCGGTATTGGAGGAAGTCAACACCGTGTGTTTACAAGGCGGTGTTCGTTCGGCACGGCCAAGGTGTTATTTCCATCGTTGCCTACGCCGATCGTAAAGAATTAACTTTTAATTTGTCCACCTCCTAATTTTAAAGTCCAGCATTCAGTGTTTTCATCAGCACTTCTGTAGTGAAGGTGTCCCATCACTGCCTTTAGCTGACGAACATCAAATGAAATTGCAATTAAGTGGGTGCTGTCAGTTCCCGACGTTGCGATCACACATATTTTATTCATCTTTACTGCTTCACACTCAGTAGAGGTTGCACTTAATTTGTTCAAAATCACAACGGACGTGATGTTATGTGCCTATGTAAGGGGCTATTCACATCGGCAATGCATGCATGGCAGCAGGTCTGTGCATTTGTGGAATGAAAATAGTGAAACGTCTCCAGCTCTGTAGGTCTAAAGGCAACAGTCGTCTTGATTTGTAACGTCTTTCCATGTCACTTTGAGGGTGGGTGTGTTCAAAAGCGAATTACAGCAAAGCGTTTGAAGGCGGTATGCGCCGTTTTCCCCAACATTGAAGTACGTAAGTCGAGAGCAGCTGCAATCGCCTGTTATTTGTGAATGCTTTTGGATTGTTAATTTGGTGGGTTGCATCGCGTTGGACAAGCACAATTGGTGTGCGCTGTAAGGAACGACGATAATGGCGATGCATGCAGTCGGATTAACACTGAGCGGTTGATAAGGCCGTTGTTTGCCTCATTGATGGACAGTTACTCTGATTATCCTCTTTACTGAATGTAAACTGTCCACGACTGATTGTCTCCAAAACTGCAGGTCTAATTCCTTTACTGACCTGAGTTCTTTGGATCGAGAGCTTGGAAGCGAATGGTAATGCTGCGTCACTAGTGCTGAGTGTGAGAGGAGAGGCGTAGTTGGTCCGAAATGAATTGATACAGGTGCTGTGTAGAGATTAGCCTGCCCTAATGAGGTCTACGGTTACGTTTAAGATTGGATCCTATTTTCAGCATTTACTTCTGGCATTGTGTCCTTTAGTGCCCTTGATTACGTTTTTGATTGCATTCTTTGATGGTAAAAATGCTATGTGGACTCGTTATTGCTCCACAAACCTGATCTCACGCTGTCTATTGAATTGCCTCGTCTCTTGCCCGCTCAGACGTCGCATATTTCTACAACCTCTGAGTTGGCAGAGGGACGCTATTACGGTTTGCTTAAGGCAAGTGAGTGTCCCCATCACGGTGTAGCATTTTATCTACGACTTTGAGCTTCTTGCCACAGGACTTCGTTCTACCTCTAGACATCTCCTCCAAGTACATTCGACTTTAGTGGGTGTAGAAGATGATGATGCGTAGATGCGGATACATCAGAATTGCAACTAATGCAAGTAGGTTAGGGTGTGTTGGCAGCCGAGTTGTCCATGCAACGCAGATAATGTTTGCAATTGTGGAAAGGCTGCAAATCGGTTTAACTAGCTGTCTTCTTACCATGCAAAAGCCTATTTTCCTATCGTTTTGTCTCACATCAGTGCTGCGGTTTGTGGGTCCACTTAGGAGCAACAACTCCTACCATTTTACATCTCAGAGTGTTTATTACACGTGGGTAAGTACTTCAATGCTTGCTTGTAAAATGTGTTTTTAATGTTATGCATTTGTAATGAAAGCGTGTGAAAGCATTAGGAGGGACGGTAGCTCCTGGGACAACACTGTGAAGGTACTGCTATTTCTTTCAGACAGGTGACTGTTGAGATAAGGCTTGGGCAAAATTGCAAATACCCTGTATTCCACGACAAGTGGAACAACACGGTGAAGCCGCTCACTTTGGTGGCGCACTAAATAACACTCTCCGTTTCAACACACCCATTCACAGGTGTGATGCATGTCTGTGACACGGGTTGAGGACATGCAACATGGTGCTGTGAGGGCAGATGGCGAGTTCTGCACACCCTTCGGCCTTTTCGCATAATTTGACTTTCGGTAGAAATGCTGCACGTACTACACCATCGCCTGCTTCTGCCACGATTAACGCAGCTAAAAGTGCGACCATATCGCCTTGCAGACGATGATTCCTCATTAGGAGTAGCACACAATCATGAGCACAATCAGCTCAGTGATATCAGATTTATGAAAATGATGATGTCTTGTTTAGATTTGGGATAGGTGTTTATCGCATCAGCTTGTGCACTTTGTGGCATGGACAAACAAACACAAAAGCAGCATAGAATGGCGGAATAGGTAGACGAAACCAAAAGGAACCGAATGGGGTTTGAGTGAAGAAAATCAGGTGTTTGCAGATCTGACTTTACTGTATGAACTCACATCATCGCTAAAGCGACGTTTCCACTCCTCTAGTAACTTCTGTTGAAGTGTACTCGAACCGGGACTATAAAGTGGGCCCAAGCACAGCGGCAAGCAGTGAAAGGGGGCAGAATGGTGGAACCCATATGCTGCATTTGATTAAGACGAGAACGGTAGAACGTTCTGACGCGATTTGCTGAGTGTCTCGAGGCATCACAGAACCTTTGAGAGCTCGTAAGTCAAGAAAAAATGGGGATTTGTTGTTTGGTTTACAAGTAGTGTGTCACTTGCTCTGCATTCTTACTAGCTAGATTTCGGAGGCAATAGACGAGTCAGAGTGTCAATAGAGGTGGGTGCTACTTTGGTCACGATGCAGTTCGGCATCGAGAGAAGTTAAAATCGTTTACATGCGGGGCTCTATTCGTTTGGCGTCATGGTCTGTAATTTGCACTGCTGTCTAGGAGGCATGACCGAGGTATTATATGCACAGTAAGTCATATCAATTTGGCTGTGATTCCACGACTTCCAGTTGTCACAATGTCAGCAATTACTTGGTAATTTTTTTGGTTTATTCGCCAGCTTGCCGGCACACAGGTTTCTTGTACTGCCTTCCAGCTGAGGTATATGAAACGCGATTGTATTTAATAGGAACCCATCAGATCCCGACGTTGCGATCGCACACCTCCTATTCGTCCTTGCATCTCTTTTGGAACAAACTGCAGTCTAACTGATTTACTGACAAGATGTGACATTTCGTGTGCCTGCGTCATTAGTTATTCACAGCGGCAAAGTGTTGCGGATATAAAAAGCCATTTCTGAACGTTACTAAATCCTTGAAAGTGAGAACTTATGCATCTTAGGCAAAATGAGGGTCTTGCTCTTTTTATTAAATCGCCAAATCCCTTAGATGTGACAGTCACGCCATCAATGCATAATGGGAAGGCGAAGTGACAACTTATCAGCCTCCTCATGATACAAGTCGCCAAATCTTACCGCACACATGCATCAAAACAGTGAAGGAATGTGCTAAAAAGGAGTCAGTTATTCAGTACTCCAAAAAGTGGACCACTTCACTCGCGAGCCTCAAGGAATGCGTGACAGAAGCACGCTGTCGTCTCAGAAGTTACCGTCCCTACCAAATGCTTTCGCACCCTTTTTTTTACAAATGCATAACAAAGAACCCACTTTACAAGTACGCGACGTCTAAGCAAGTAAGAGACATGGAAGTACTTACTCACAGGTGATGCACACTCGGAGATGAAATATGCGTAAGGTGATTGCTCCTAAGTGAACTCACACACCCTTCGCATTGATGTGAGATGGAATGATAGGAAAATAGGCCTTTGCATTAGTAAGAGGGAAGCCAATCCAATACTGCCTCTACAATCTACATTGCATGGTCTACATGGCTGCCTACACACTCCCATCCAGTCACATTGGTGGCAATTCTGATTCGTCTACATCCACGCATTCGTAGCTTCTACTCAAACCGAAGTCAAATGTACCTAGAAAAGACGTCCGCTGGTAGAACGAAGTCCTGTCAGAAAAAGCTGGGAGTTGGAGCTAAAATGTCACGGGAAGCATCTGCATCATGCCGCATTTCTGATGTACGATGGAAGATTTAGTGTCATGCTCGGCCAGTAAGAATGTGAATTAGCTGATTTGAAAAGGTGAGAGAAGGATAGCTTTGATGTCAAATGGATGTAATAAAAGAGGCTTATTTTACTCTGTCCTGCCAACATCCGCTGTAACACAAGAGTTAGGAAAGCCAACTGAAGTGTGTGAAATTGATTTGGAAGTAATGAACAGTGAAACGCAGCAGGATGCACACAATATCAAACGACTGCTTCATCAGGTAAGGGACCAAGTCCTGCCGCGCTGTCAATTTACTTGGTATCATCATGATTGCAAAACAAAATATGTCTTGATTAATGTAAAGAGGGGAAAGGATTAGCGATTGGAAGGAGGAGAGTAAGTGGCTTTTGTGTGTGGATGCATTGAGAGGACTGCCTCGTGAGAAGGTTCTCTTCGTAGCATTGGATTTTGACGGTTCTCATACCTCGAGGCAGTCAGCCAACATATTTATCCACATCCAAACAAGCCTCTCCCCCTCACTAGCCTGTTCTCTCCCCTGCTTGCTTTACGCGCTCAGATCTACTTTATAGTCATGGTTCGAGTACACTTCGATGTAACTCACGAGGAAATGAATATATCGCTCAACAGACAACATGTGTTTATACAGTGAAGTCAGCTATGCCAGCAATTGACTGTCCTGCCTCCAACTCTACTCATCACCTTCGATGTTGCCCCACAAAACGGCACACACGCATCCACATTACTCCTCGGCGTAATTATAAAATTGAAATAGGTTCCTGTGTGCACCATATGCGAAAAATGGGCTGCCACTTGAGTAGTCGCATGCCGTTATACTAGAATCTGATGGTTGTCAGTCTAATGACTTCTCCCATCATCTATCACAACCTGAATGAACGACTTTCCCGAACGTTTGGTGAACCAATGCCTTAGATGGCTCAAAAGGGGTAATAAACGCGTCAGTACATTGTCATTCACATTTGTTTGGTCACAAGTTTCGCTGCATAGGCAAAACCAATAACTAATAGAATGGCACCAAGTGCTATTGAATGGCAGCATATTTTGTAAAAATGTCAATCAACGTGGATGACACTTGGAGGAGTGCTGCATGACCCACGATGCAAACAAATGCCCGTTTTACTGCCAACCTTGTGGGAAGAGACTCAAGTGACACGGTCACTGTGATGTAAGGATTTTCAAATGGGTCTTTATAGTGCCACAGGTTTTGGCAAGCATCGTGCAATACCTAGCATCCTTTACTAATTCACTTCGACCCGTCACTGGTATCGCCATTGAATAACCGTTTGCACTAACGTCTCTAATGTTGACAGATACTTGAAAGATCATCATCCTAGTAATGTTCTATAAATTTATTCTCTAGAGAAGGTTTTTGCCAGTTGGTGCCATACCCGCCGTACCGTCTTGCCGGACGAGTCTTAGACTGCAGCTATGGGTTTGGCAGAAAGACAAAAGGAAGCTCTCGTACACCCGGGTCAATAGTACCCATCTGATTTCGACGGGGGTTAATGGGTTTACTTTCGAATGTGACAATCACTTTGCTATCTTCTGCTTTTGCCGCAACCAGGCTGTTAGACAGATTGTTTGCATCACTTCGCGGATGCCCTTTCTTGACATTTCATCAAAAAGCCATCGTGGTAGCACTCCTTGCTTTGCGATGAATACGGCACAAGGAACCTCCAGAAAAGAAGTCTTATTGAACGATAAGCACAATGCTGGACAGTTCGTCCCATAATTTAGTCTTTTTGCAATGCCCGTATCCCTGCATTCAATAGAAAGACATTTTACCGTTCGAAGTGAGGACTGCAGCAGTTAATTAATTCACTTTAATCGCCGATCTGCCATACAGGACTTTTAGCGACACATCAATGCGAGGTTTGGGGACGCGTAAGAATAAATGTTCCGCTTGTAGGGACTTTTGATTTATGCTTCGGCTCAAGGACTCTGATGTGGCGGGTTCTTCCTTTTTCCTCCTTCCGCCCTTGCTATTCGAATTCTGAGTATGCTTTGACGTCTTCATTATGGATAAGAGAGAGGGTACAGAGGGAGAGTTCAGAACGGGTATGTGCCACGCTCTTGGGACCATCTCAAGCAGCACCCAAAGACAAGGCGGCTCTGCTGCTAAATGTACATTAGAATGCCAAAGTTGTTCTAACTAATGCAAGGCAGCAGCACATGTTCTACGTCCTATTGGCCTCATCCGTCAGAGTCTCATCCAACTAGATCAAGCGAAGAGGCGTGGAGATCCCTCCTTTCATTGTGCTTTCACTCTGTGCCATCTTGATGTATTGCGTTCCATTGCACACACTTAAAGATCGCAAATCAAGCATCTCCCTCTCTCCACTCAGCAAAACCATTTCTAAATTGCATGTTCCAATGGCAATGACATCGGATTGTGCATTGTGTGGCATGGAGAAACAGTCACGAAAGCAGTGTTTGACGGGTGAAGAGGTAAGGCAGCACTAAAGGAAAGAAATGGAGTTGGAACGAGGACTGTCAGGTGTTGGTAAGCTGACTTCACTGTATGAACTCACATCGTCGCTGGTGCGATATTTTCACTCGTCCCGTGATTCCTGTTGAAGTGTCCTCGAGCCGAGATTACAAAGTTGGCATGAGCACATCGGGCGAACGGTGAGAGAGAACGAGCTATTGCAGCGTTTCGAAGTATGGGACAAAGAAGATGAGTGGAAATGGGGATTTGCCTCTTGGGTCACAGTCGATGCGTCAGTAGCACTCTATTCTGATGTGCCTAATTCGAAAGACAGGATGCGTGGCAGAATGTGAATGGAGGTGAATGATATTCCGGTCATGATGTAGTGTAGCAATGAACGAAGTCAGCAGCATTTGTATGCAAGGTTGTGCTGGCAACTTAATAGGTCGTGTCTGCTCAAATTAAGACAGTAATGTAAGGAAAGAGCTTTCTGCTGTTAGCGCATGTGCGACCGATCCGTTCATCGCCTAAACCTTTCAGTCTCAGTTCTATAAGCAAACATTATTTCAATCTGGATCACATTAATTCACATTTACCTGTCTTCTAACATTTATTCAGGTTTAGCTATGCCGATTCAATTGTAATGATTGCATGTCACTGATGTGTAGCTTTCACTTGTGTGTGGGCGTCAATCAACAGCTTTACCAAAGCATGCCATTCAAAGGAAGAGCGATAGCTTTGTTCACGCATTCACCTCTTTTTATTTGTGCACGTTTATCTTAATTTTAAAAGGCAAGGACATTTTCCTCTAAAATTATTGTTTTGATCTGTATCATACAATGATACAATGCTTAAGATAAGTGCGAATCAACATATTAATGGTGCTTATGGAGTCCATGCAGACCCTCACATCGCGTTGCAGTTATCCAGGTTACCCAGTAGCATTGGTAAATCAACAGAGGCAGCAAGGAGCTGGCTAGCTGGCTAGCTAGCCTTGAAGCGTTTGTCAGGGTGCCAAGGACGTAAATGTGGCACATGACAACCTTTGCAAAGGAATCATCCTTATCATCGGATCATATACTTCACCATATATAGTAACTAGTTTAACATCAGCTATTCCCTTTGAACGCAGTTTACCTCGTCATTTGATTACTGATGACAGATGAGTTTACTGATAACAGCTCACCCTCCTCCACAAGCACTGAGTAGTCACACTCAGTGATCACGCATGGCCGTAATGATGTAGTTGCCCTTTTCAACTCACATTCCCATCTCTCCATTCTTCCATGCATAAACTCGCCACAACTTAAGTGAATAGCACAGGATAACATTCGAAAACATTAATAAAATAGAATGACTTTTTCTACCTGACGATATGCACATTTTGTGGCCTGTGTGCCGCAGTCCAGCTGATCGGATAATATTTAGGAACCGACTGGTATCAAAAGGAGAATTGTTGCTGTAAGCGCTATCTCAGTGTAGATTAATACTCAAAGTCTTTCCTTTCAACCTCTCATCAAATTAGTGCATTATGAACATGCGGTTTCGTGCTAGCAAGATAAAGAGGTAGAGACGCAGCAAAAGACTCTACATGCTTGCATGAATGTAAGATCGTGGCTAGTGAGGTTATCCACAAGTTGGTAAATCCAGTGGAAGGTAGACATTCATCTCACTGCACTGAGGACAATCACAAATCGTCTCTTCTCAAGGCAATGACCTGATAAATAGTCTATTCTTCGAAATAAAGTCAGTCCGATGGGTGGGCAAGAGGAACATGCAGATGAGCATTCTGACTTCAAGCGACAGCTCCCCTTTTAACGATGGAGAGTGACAAGAAATGAGTGCACGGTTAAATCACGAATACAACGGTTGTAACAAACAGAAGAAGATTGGTGGGGCTGAGACAATACAGATGATCAAGTTGCTGAAGGCTGATGTTCACCCTGTCACTCGTGACGGTCAGGGGAGTGCGGTAGCCCACCTTCGCCATTAGGCTGAGAAGAGAAATGGAGATTAGCATAATGTCTATCAGTGGGGTTGACGTCGATGCAACGGAATTTACAAGTATCAGCGATATTAAGGAGCAACCGTGCCAAAAATGCGCACAAGATTTAAGACATCCAGTGAATACAATTTAGGAGGGCTCATTTTACGTAAACACATGCGCCGTGAATTGTTGAAAGTAGTTATAGCATTTGGCATTGCATGATGTCTGGGTAAACTGGCAGTGAAATGCATCAATAGCAGGAAAGTTTTATTTTAAAGGTTAAATTGAATGGAACTAAAATTTCTTGAGTTGCTGAGAGTTCGTTAAAAGAGCAAATATCCATTGCGTGTATTGGTTGGTGCAAGGACCTTGACTGCGCTTAAAGATATTTTGTATGCCGAGAGAGGTGTTGTGTTAAAAGTCAATTCTCTAGAGCACAAGAATACGCAGGATGATTGCATAAGTGCTTGAAGGATCGTACAGCACAATCTACCATCCAATGTGATGCTGCAAAACAAATAATGCTGTAGAAATTTCTTCCCTCTCTTGATATTCCATCCAACTACCCCTCGTTCAAGAAGCTCGAATTTCCCTGGGTAATTTTTGCTGCATTATGTGAAAAAGTCAGTCAGTAGATAGCTTTTAGCAAGAGTTAGGAGGTGAGCCAATCTGTGGCATCAGAATCGGTCTACGCCTCCAAACCATATTTTTCACCGTCGATTTCTGTGCTAGCTGACACCTGCGCGATTTGACTGTCAACTAATCCTTTGGTAAGCATTGCATTAGGGATCTCCTATTTCCGTAAATAGTGACGGCTACCTTCGCTGCATATTGTGCCCTCGTGCGACTGCGCCATTATCCTGCATGATAGCGATTTGATATTAAGGGAGCTGGCATCAATTGCGGTAATGCAGCTAATTTGTAGATAGTGCAAGCCAGGAATATAGCATAACCGGAATTCGATGCATGCTGCCTGGATTCACAATGAAGTCATACCCACTTGGCAATGCGGTCTCAGTTGGAGGCATGAGTCGCATCAAGAAGAGAACAAATAACATGATTTCAAGTGACTCGCTTAGGACAGTTGCAAGTATTTTGGTGTACTTTGTCACCCCTTCATTTCCAAAATTAGCATTTGTTAAAATGGCTACCTCAGTACGTTCATTACTGCTGTTAAATGCCTCTGCCTACCACTACAATTCATGCATAGTCCAAATCACTTCTTAAGCTTAACTTTGAGGCATGTTTGATTGTATAATTAAAACTCGACTGTTTAATCCAATGGCATTGCAACGTTTGAAATCTGGCATTCACCTTCCTGTTATTTTCCAAATTATCCGACGGTTCAGAATGCAGAGCGTATTAAAAACCGCTAATAACTTGGGCACCACGCTGTACTTACCATTCTAGCGCCTTCTTTAATTACGAGCCGTGTGTATACGAATTGACCTCCCTACGGAAATGCTTGAGCCTGCCGATGAGTGAGAGAAACGGCAAAGATTTGACAGATTAGCTTTAACCGAGCTCCCCACATCGCAAGTCGTCCTGTCTCATTTCACACTGTTGGCAATGCTCAACCCTTTTTGGCGTGTTGAACAGCCCTAATTGCAAGGCGGCACGGAATCATACCACTGAGAAGTTGCAATAAAGAGTGGCTTATCGATAATAAGTGATTTGACTCTTTGGTTTGCAGAAAAAGTTTTGCATTTAAAGCGCATTGTGGCTTATAATAACACAAAAAGGGGCCTCTCAAGCGAGCCGAATGAGTGCATGAAATGCTGAAAGTAGCAGCAAATTAAAAACGAGTTCGACCTAGATGCTTAGAAGAGCAGCCCGTATACCGCCTAAAGGAACAAGTATCCCGGCGTTACG